>VWZF01002761.1:846717-887474 GCA_013396755.1 Sclerurus mexicanus | reverse complement strand
TGGGGTCTCCTCCACCGTGTCCCAGCTGGGCAGGGACCGCACTGGGAGCGGAGACCGGAGGAACAGCAAGTGAGCCAGCCCTTCGTGTCCTTCCCGTTTCCAGGGGCTGGGCTGTGCCCTGCAGTGCCCTGGCTGGGACACGCAGTGCTCCAGTGTGACCAGATGCCAAAGGATGTCCCTTCCCATAAATGGTGTTTGCTTAAAATAATCAACCCCCAGCATGAGGGAACCAGCAGAAGTTTGTGGGGTAACATGGAAAGCTGGGAAGGGCTGAGGGAAAATACATCTGGAGGAGATGCCAGTGCTTCGGGTGGAGCAGTCACCAAGCAGCCTGTTGGTGACACAGAACTGTGTGTGCACACAGATCAAAACAGCCAGCTCACAAGCACGGGCACTATTCCTTCCTCACTCACTGCATCTTTGTGCCCCCCGTCAGCAGCATTTTGCTGTCCCCAGTCCAGGGGTTTTCCACATTGCCGCTATTGCATTCATCAAGTTACTCTGTAGTTTTTGGACTGTTCCTTTTCCATACCTGGGATTTAAAGGCTCACAGTTTTACAGCCATGAGTCTCAGCTGTCTCCCTCTCCTGACTGCAGTGGGGCAGCAAAGCTCAGTCCAGACAGACACAGACTGTAACCCTCTGCTAAAAGAGAAATGATGTTACTCTGTCTTCAAAGAGCAGTGAATGCAACCCAAGGACTTCTCATCACATCACAAGAGAGATGAGCTTTTGCTATTTACAGAAGTCTCTCCAGCAACGTTTGTAGGCAAAATTTCTGCTTTGTGGTTGAAGTTAAGGGGAGGCAGCCCCACGTGTCCAAAAGACAGTTTCTGAAAGAGCCCTCCAAGAGCCACACTGACCATGAAAACCTGCCTGTTCTTCTCTTTCAGGTACCACATCGCCGTGATCGTGTTGATTTATTTACTGCCTTTAATGGTGATGTTTGTTGCGTACGGCATCATAGGAATGACTCTGTGGAGCAGCACTGTTCCAGGCAACCACTTTCACAGAGTGCGCTGCCAACACCAAGTTAATGCCAAAAAAAAGGTCAGCAGTGAAGCTTAACAAGAATTGCCCTCAGCACACCCCTCTGGTTTTGTTTTCCTAGTTTGTGAAGACCATGGTGGTAGTAGTGATCATTTTTGCTGTCTGCTGGCTGCCCTATCACATATACTTCATCCTGGGGAGCTTCAAGGAAGACATCTACCAGCAAAAGTACATTCAGCAGGTGTATCTTGCAGTCTTCCTCCTTGCCATGAGCTCTACCATGTACAACCCCATCATCTACTGCTGCCTTAACCAGAGGTGAGGAGCGTGCTCGTGACAAAAATCTCAGCCTAAAAAAGCATAAACCTCTAGAGAGAAGAACAGCTGTAATTTTAAACTGCAGTCCATAGCTGAGCGGACAACTTGATTTGCCCTCTGCTAGTAATGTGAGATGGGGCACGCTCTGAGTGAGAGTTTAGCTCAGCCCTGAAGATTCTCTGCCTTGGGATAAAGTGCAGGCAGCACATGTACGATCAGTGCAGGCCCATTTGCACCCCAATTCCACACACAGACTCCTATTTTCAAGGGAGGAACCTTAATCCTTGCAGTGCACCCGCTGAGCTAACGCTGAGCTGGCTCAGCCACCTGCTCCCCCCACGTCACCTCTCTTGCACACCAAGTCCTGGGCTCACCCCCGTGGGAAGCAGAAGCAGCCCAGGGGTATCCTGCTTCAGGTCCCATCAGGGCACGTCCCCACGAGGGAGCGGCTGGAAGAGCACAGCCCCAGTCATGCCAAGAGGTGTCCCTCTTGCTCTGCGCTGCTGTCAGGATGCAGAGCCGGGAGCTGCTCCGGCTGCCCTGTGGGTCTCACACCAAATCCTGCTTCCATAACTCAGCTCTCCCTTCAGCCTGGCTGCATGCAGTGAGCTTCGAGGGGAACACAGAGTTCCCAGCCCACCTCCTCGGAGCGCTGCTGTGAGGTTCCTTTCCAGCCTGTAAGCTTGCAAAAGAACAGTTTTGCAGCCCATCTAGCCAACCTGCATTTAACATGAAACACCCAAACATGCCCTCTCCCTCCTCTCTCAGAAAGCAAACAGCTTCCTCGTTTAATTAGTCATGCTTTTTGAAAGAGCTTCCAGTGGGTAAACACAGGTATTTTCCTCAGATGCTCTATGCCTCACAAATGCTGTTACCAGTATGGTCAGCACCATCTACCAAGCACACCAAACATCCTGCCGTTTCACTGACCTCATACATTTACTTAAAATATAAAGAAATCTGACCATAAACTCCTCTTGCACCTCCCTCCACAGTTTTATACATTTAGCTCTTTACCTCACTCCTTTGATTCCAATAGAAAATTTTGATTTCCATGGTTGTTCACAGGCAGAACCAAGTCATGAGTTTGTTCGTTCTCTGTGCAATTATAAAGATAATTTCACCATTTGATTGCTCCTCTTACATTTACAGGTTTCGCTCTGGTTTCAGGCTGGCCTTCCGCTGGTGTCCGTGCATCAAAGCAACCGAGAAAGACAAACTTAAACTCACGTCCCCATCTCTTTACCAGACGACCCACAGCAAGTCCAGAACAAGAAGTTTCAACACAGAAACACAGCTGAATGAGAAGAAATCATTTACCCTCACCTGACTAACGCTCTGATTTCCTCCTCCTGGTTCTGGCTCTATCCTAACACTCCATGTCAGGGCAGCAGATTTGTGGAAGCCTGAGGCATGTCTTTTTTTTCTGGAGCAACCGTTGTCCCACAGGACTTCCTTAGATGCCACCAGCATTACAAGCAATCTGCTGGTAATATATCCATGTAGGTCCAAATATCACCCAGCTATGGACATGAGTTTAGCCCTCCCTTACGTCAACAACTGCAATACAGAAGAGAGAGATCATGCCCATAAGGCCAGAAGACCTGAGGCAGTGCCCATCACTGGAGTATCAATTATTCTCTTCCAGACAGTAATCTCCTGCTTTCTGTTTCACCAAGACACTAAAAAATGGAACAGAGGTGATGGAGCAGCAAGGCTGGGGCTCATCTGGCCCAGTTTGGATGGACCCCCGGGGCTGTGTGGGCAGCTGAATCCCATGGCTCAGCAGCCCCAAGGTGGGCAAGACTGTGGATCCAAGCTTGTTTACAACAAAGGCAAATATTAACACACCCAGACTGAAAAGCCAGGCCTGAGAATTTCTGAATTCTGAGATCTTCATGCCTGCAATTTCCCCAGCACCATCTCTCGTGAGTTAAAAGAGAGAAACAGTTCCTTAAGTCATGGTCATTGCATGGATTTCTACAACCTTGTACTAAAATACAGTGTTATTTTCCTATTAAACTATTAAACTCCTATTAACAAGTGATTCCTCTTTCACAGAGTTGTGATGCCTAACTTGGACAGAGGGGCTCTCTGAAGAGTCTGTAGCCAGGCCTGGGCTGCCCACTGGCTCCAGAATCCAGCCTGAATCTACCTCCTTTACCTCCTTTTAGTCCCAATGGCAGCCTGACCCATCACTGTCTTTTCCCACAGTCCCTTCATCTTCCCTTCCCAGACTTAACCCATATTTATCCTCACCGCTCTTCTCCTCTCAGATATGAAAATAAAGCCTGCAATACCATCCTCCAAGCCTGAACCATTATGTGCAGGCATGCAAAACAGGAGAAGCTGAAATATAAACATTATATAAAAGCAATACAGCATTTAATACTCTTGCGGTAAGTAGGTCCTTACAATCCCCTTCACCTCTCACAACAAGTTTGTAAAGAATACCAAAAAGCCATACCTTAGTGATTAAAAAGCTCCTATAAGGTCAACGAGATCCAGTTATTTGAAATATTCCCCTTTGCTCAGTGAAAGCAAAACTACAAAGTGATGCCAGGCCTAAATTCTGTGGTAAATCCAGAGAAAAAGATTTGAGGCTTGAACTGAAAGAGCACTCAGGGATATGATTTTCCCAAGCCTGTTTCAATACAGGAATGAGCAGATATATCTTCCTTCTCCACTTCTCCACCTCCCTGGCTGCTGTGGAGAGCAATTACGTTACACACACAGGCCCAACAAACTTGTCCCACTAATGGGCCAACAGAGCCCAGGGCTGTATGCCCTTCTGGAAAAGCCCATTGTTTTATGTCATTCTAGCAGTAGTTTCTAGTCTAGATGTTACCTGTCCAGACCTCTTACCTGGCCAGTCTGCTCCTCCCAAGGCTGCACTGCTGGTGTGTGCGTGGGTTAGAGGGTGAGCAGGAAGAGGCATTTACAGAGAGCCACCACCGAGTCATTCTGCCAAAGGGACTGAAACCCATCTGGGAGGGATGCTCTGCCAGGCACTCATCTCTGGGATCAGGCTAGAGGTGGCAAAGACTCCTGCTCAGAGTTCACTATTTGATACACATAAGCTGTACCTCCCCCTGCCCAGCTGATGTGATTCTAAGGCAGCTTTCTAATGCAGAGCTTTTCAGACCAAACAGGCCTGTTTTGAGCATCCCACCTCCCCTTCCACCTTCCATCACACCTGGACAGAGCCTATTTCAGATGTCGTGCACATGCTGTCAGTGCCTCCCCTGTGCAGTCCCTGGTGGGCACCGACGTTTGCTGACAGCTCAAGGAATCTCTTTCTCTTTCTTGGTGCAGAAAGCAGGTGGTGATTTCTTCAGGTTGCAAAAGGAATTCCCCATGCCCTGGCAGACTCCCACTGCAGATCCCATAGAAACAGCAACAGTTAAGGTAAGGAAGCAGAGACAATCCAAGCCCTTGTTATACTGGAAGAAAAGGCACGCCAAGGCAGGCTATATTATTCCTGTGATGCATGAGGTAACAGGAACACCATGCTCCATAGTAAATACATGCAGTTCTTCATATAAATATAGACAGGATCAAGTACCATGCAGCAGTAAAGACCTCCAAGCCAGCACTAAAGCCCTCCTCTGCGTGGTTATTTGTGCTTTACGCAGCAAAGCGGTCCCTGCAGTCGGTAAAGAGAAACATTTGAAGAATCTCATTTTTCTGGCAAAGGAATGAACAAAAAGCACAGAACGGGGTTCAGAAGTTCAGAAACACTTTATTTTGCCTTCTGCTATTTTCTTAAGAAAACAAAACAAAACAAGGTCTGCTTGTTTTAAAACTCATTCAAAAGGCTTCTGAGAGAACCCCCAGAGGAGTAAGGAGCAGATGACATTACAACAGTGGTATGCAAATGGTCTTTTCCCCAGGAAATATAAGATTTCTGTGTTCATATTGCAGTAATTACAGCTTAACAGTTAAGAGGACTGTGATTTTATTCACCAAGCCTAAAAGCTTTCAGTAAGACATCTCAGTCATTGCTTGGATAACATTGGAGACATTTCTTCAGACAGTTATAGCTTGTGATTCACTTGGAACAGTTTCCTAGGGGTAAGAAGTAGTCTGGAAATGAAAATCTCACCAGGTCTCCCTTTGGAAAAGAACTGCTGTGTCTTATCAAGTACATCAACTATGGTCCACGGTAGGAAAAGTTGCGCTGTTAGAAACACAAACTCACTCCCTATTTGTTATGAGCTGGATCCAATAAACAAAATGACCTATGCCAGCATCTCCAAAATTCACAGTCACCCTGAGACCAAGTTTAACTTCCACTTCTCATTCCCCTCTATCCTGCACTGAGCCTCGCCCTCAGATGCCGAAGAGCTCCAAACCCAGGTCCCCAGGCACGGCTCACACCACCCCTACAGCACTGCCCGACGGGCAGGCACAAGATTCGCAAACCTTCAAGCAATTCAAATGCAACGCGTCCCCTGTGCCCAGAAAGTTTCTCACCTTCTTCTGTCTCCTGTTTGGGGTCATAGCTGCACATCGAGGAGACTATTCAAGCTGTAATGTAAAATGGGTTATTGGAGGAGCACAGCTTTAGTGTACGCAAAAGGGGCTTTCTTTCATCTACAGCAACTCCAACACAGGCTGTGCCAACCAGTGGTGTACGAGCACCTGACACCCAGGACTCTGCAAACATTAACCCTTTGCACACAGGGAGCTCACAGACTCTGACACGTTGTGTCCGTCACGGTGTTTCTGGCAAAGCCTGATATAATCACACCACCCTCGATGCAGTGGGCTGAGGTTTTCCTGCACTGCAGATCCCCCTGCACAAGACAGGGCATGAGGTGCACCCAGACAAGCTACATGCCCCCTAAGATTTGGGCACTGTCAGCCTCTGCTGAACTACATTAGGAAACACGAGGCATGGGGACCTGGGTGAAATCCACCCTGTTTGAATCTGACCCCGAATGCCCGGGAATAAAAACACACACACAAAACACAGGCACCACTGGGATTAGGCTGCAGCTCTCCCTACACAATAGCTCTTCCCAAAGCACTAAGCCACCAGCCAACAGCACCTCTTCCAGAAAGAACCACTAAACACCAGTTAACGCACATCAAAAAAGTTTAATATTTTCACAAGTATCACGTAACACTAGTACCAGAGCTACTAGTGTGCAAAGTAAAAAGACCCTCTACCTTTGCAAAACCAGTTAGGCATGCAATTTTTCAGGTAGACACACACTTAAAGCTGCAATGACTGTTTGTGACTCACGTTACTTTACAACATTCACTCACAGTGCACCATAATGCATATTGAAATGTTATCGATAGGCAGGGCAATCCAAATCTTAGGGGAGTGGAACGAGGTCAAAGAGGAGTAGCCTGCAAATTTCCATCTACTTTCTGCAGGAAAAGGCAGCAGGGAAAACCATGCAGATATCTCAAATTCGTTTTTGGTAGAAGAGTGGGAATTAAGGACTACCGTGTGGTCTCCCTCTTTGCAGAAAGTGGTGTGACTTGCAAATGTTACTCGACATTTACCTTCCCAACTGCTGCTCAATTTCAGTAATGCAACTGGTAAGCAAGTATATTAATAATGGCATTGACTCGACAGAGGACAGGGTACACCAAGTGCGTATGATCCCTTGCTGTTGCTTTCATCCTTGCAATAAGCTGCATCCAATTTTGGCTTTGTAGGCTGTTTACACACCCAGGTCCTCAAAGGCAGGATCAAAATCAAACCCTCCTATTCCTTTCTGAGCACTAACTCTAGCTGAGTGTGTTCTGAGTGACTGCTGAACAGTATTAAAGCTCTGTGTGGAAGCAAATACCCATTTAAGGCGAGAGACGGAAGATCTGCATCCAAGGGATGCAGTCGAGCTGCAGGTTCCATGGAAGGGCAGTGGCAGTGCCCTGCTCCAGACTAACAAGAAGAGATAGGAAATACCTTTTATAAGAACCCTTAAAACAGAAGAGCACAGCACAGCCGTGTAGGGACCACGAATCTGCCCGTTGCGCAGGTCTGGAGGTTTGGATTACCCCAATCGCCAACCACTTCGTTTTACTCTGTTGGGATTTCTTGCCGGAACGTGACAGACTTCGCCCAGTAACACAACACTACTCACAGAAGCAATGGGAAACACCAGTGGAACCAGATCTGTGGGACAAGGGCGTTTACTTTTACCATGACAAAACAGGCATCAAGGAAGCGAGTAAGTCGCGGTGTCAAGTCCCACTACAGAGTTACGTGCGTGCACAGTGCTGACACACCGTAATGTTTTCACAACCGCTTGAGACGGGAACAACAGCAGGTAGATACGCAGGAGGGAACTGTTGCTTCCCCTTCACTAAAAGCATCGACACCCAGGGCTGGTGGTCAGCGTGCTGGCAGTGTGCTTACAGGGATGCCGCAAAGGACACGCTCGGTACGATGCAACGGTAGCTCTCAACGCACATCACTTGGGGGCAATTCGTCTCAGACAACAACCGAGTTTTGACAACTGCAGAAATTATAGACTCTTTTTTTCCATGACCTACAGATGGGGAAGGTACCAACAAGGTGAGTAACAAACATGCAGATTGGGGTCCAGAAACAGGAGATATTATTAACAGCACACATTCTATCTTGTATCCTATTTTTTTTTTTTTATGTCATTAGTTGTAATTTTTTTTTTCCCCCCCGATAAAGCAGTGAGTTCTGGGTTTTTACCAGTTCTGACTACGCAGTCGCTGCTTTATGAGAAAGTGCTCACAAGACAGAATCGGGGCCAGGGTTGCGGAGTTCAGTTCTGCTCGGCCTCGCGCAGCCGGCATCCCACGGCTGTGATGAGCGCTGCCCCCTTCCCGCTGCCGTCCTCCGACAGCAGGAAGGTCACGTCGCAGTTGGGTGCCAGGTCTTTGACTGTTTGGTGCATGATCCTCGAAAAGCTGCGAAAGGAAACGAGGGCGGTGGGTGAGGGAGGTCCCACTGCAGAGCGGAGCGTTGCCGTGGGCCTTTGTGCCGTACGCCCTTTCCCCAGGGAAGGAACGAAAATGCTGGAAGCTAGGGTGGATTTGAAGACTGGCAGCAGTAGGAGTTAAAGGAAAAAAGCACTTGCATCCCAGCCCTGTCTCTCTGCCTGTGTGTGGTTCACTTGGATCGCTCGTACCATTCAAAAGGGAAGAGAACAGACCACGCGAGTCATCTCCTTCCCACCCATCTCCCTCCACGCACACTGGAGGTGGGCACTGGTCCTCCTCTCCTCCTGCCCTTGCTCTTGCTGTTTTAGACTCCTGGCCGCGCCTGCACTGCTCCTCAGCAGCCCATCAGCACACTGAACAGAAACATCCTCCACAGAGGCACCAGGCATCTCAGCACTGCTCTGTCGCTGCCTGTGCACAGCCAAGAGAGCCTTCCCTTGCTGTGCAGCTTCCAACTCATTCAGCAAAGGCTGCGTCCCCTTTGGGTTTGTCACCACCCCAAGAATCTTTCACAAATCCTTCTTGATCCTCTCCCTGCCCTTCAGAAAGCCCTGAACGAGACTTTTTTTTTATCCTGGCTCTTACCCTAGCAAGTAAGAGAGCCCAGTTTGGAGTGCCAGGAGGAGGGATGTACGTGCAACGCGCTACAGGCAAACAAATGCTGAGAAGGCAAATACTCACTGAGGGTGTAGTTTGTACAGAGTGCCATCCACACCAACCGTTATCTCCAGGCGCTCCAATCCTCTGTTCTCCCTAATTTTATCTACAATGGCAGCCATTCCAGCGCCGCACAGCTGAGCTGCTCGCCTCGACACCGCCCCGCACACGGTCTTGACAATGATACTGTCGTCACAGGTGCTGTTGAGCCCCAGCTGCTGGAGGATGGTTCTCACCTGCAGCAAGGCCAACCTGTCACTGTAGAAGGAGAGAAAAGTGGTAAGGTTTCCCTCAGCCCAGCCAGTGCCACAAACTGCACTACACTGCTGGCTGAATCCAGGCACCCCCACCTGAGAGCGCAAGAGACCTCAGGGAATGCAAATTTGTTCCCCCCCAGCACGATGCTGCAGTGGAGGAGAGGCTGCAAGCAGCAACAGAGGCTCCAAGTCCAGCTCTGTATTGCCTGCCCTTCTCTTTTCTTATCATGGGGCATTTCGGGAAAATATTTTTCATTATGAACTTAAGTTTTTTCCCCCACCATGAAGACTCAGAGGTTGCTTTAAAACACGGAGTCCAAGCAATAAAAACACAAAAGTGCTCAGTAAAAAGTGCTCACTCAGCTAGTGCTCATAAAATTCCACAATTATACCTAAGCACACATAAAGGGCCCAGGAAAATGGCTTGGTTTCTGAACAAATGATATAGTGAGGGAATCCTTGACTGCCCTTCCCAGGATTTAGCAGGGAGCATTGCTAGAAATTCAGACAATGCTGTACAGAGTCCTTCTGCACACATACGGGCTCTTACTGAACCCAAAATTCTCTCTAGAGGAGGAGCAAGCAATGCTCTCCAGCTGTTCCTCCCAACCAGAGGAGCACTACCACACTCTTTCACACTGAGCAGCCTATTGTGCTCTTACCTCTCAATCTGAGACAGGAACTTGGTTTCAAAGATATGCCTGGTCTTCAGTGTCTCTGAAATCTGGCCTCGGAACAGGAATCCCCGTTTGGTGAAGTCGATCAAAATGTTGCGGACTATTTCCCCCAGGTACATCCCACTGATCATTTTCTCGTATCTGCAAGGAAAGACAGCTCAGAGGGAACCCGCCCACGTTTGCAAAGGCAGCATCACAGGTGTGTCACCCGCCAGGTGTCCTGCCCACACACTTTGGGGACAAAAAATACGCAACCCCATTCACGCAGAGTAGCCATTTACTAGAGAAATTGGGCAAGAAAAAGTGTGAAGACTGTGGGAAACCTCATGAGCCCTTCTACAGACACTTCCTTCATTCCTCACCACCGTGTTCCCCTGGCCAGGCATGTTAGTGATGGCTGGCACTTCTCCCAGATGAAAGAAATGCAAACCTGTCACCAGAGAGCAGAACGGTGCCCAGACGAAAGGCACATTATCCATGCATCCCCCAGTGACAGCCCTGAGTGGACCCCAGGAAAACCTTGTCTCCACGTTTGGGAGTGCTCTTGAAGCAAGGCTGAGACCTTCAAACAGAAAAAGCTCAGTGGCTCCATGCAGCAAAATTACAGGGAAAGCACAAGGTACAGTTCCCTGTGGGTGCAGTGTTTTTAAAGGAGTCCTGTGCTGCAAAACCAGCCCTGTGAAAGACAGAGGATGTGAAAAGGTACGTCTGGCACGTTCACAGGATCACTGACCTATAAACTAGGAAGCTGGAGGTCCAGGGTTGGCTTATGCTCTTCAATTAATTCCAGCAGGAAACCAGTAGTCCCAAAACCACTGGGAGGAACCACACTCTCTTGAACCCCTTTCACTCCCCACTCTGCACACAGGACCCAGGTTTCCCGTTTGCAGTGTCACCTCCAGGTGAGAGAAGGAGTATCTTCCACTTCAGACCTCCTCCCAGCACAAGAGCAAGGAGTGGTCCAGGAGCACTGGTACAGGGCAGCCCTGCTTCACATTCCTGCCCCTCCAGCATCATTCTGGTCTCAATGGAGCATTCTAGGGTCCACAGGTTGTGCCCTTACCAACAAACCGAACACTCCTCCATTTCTTGAGAAGGGCATTCAGTGAGGCATCCTTTATTTCCCCTCCTGAAGCTCTACAGCCGTGTCTATGCCCTGGATTGAGCGGAGCCCAGCACGCCATCCCGCTGGAAGCAGGCCATGCAGTCCATTTAGTGCTATGAACTCTCTCAGGCTTGTACCCTGCAAGTGTCCTCCCTCTTGAGTGCCTAACTACCTCTGGAATAAATTATTCCCCCTGGCAGTCTCCATGACTGCCTTTGGCTGCTTACTCCATGCCAACTCTGCTGCTGCGTCAGGCTCGCTCAGCGTCTGGGTCTGTTTGAGCCTCAGCTTCTAAAGAGCTTCCCATGGGACCTGCCAACTTGTCTGTATTCCCCAGGTTTTCGGGCAGATTTACCCTAATCACGAAATCTTTTTAAAAGCTCCTGACATCAAAGCACTGCTGCACAAAAATGATGACAAAGTAAAGTCCTAGCACGCAGCAGCCTCAGCCCAGTTCTATCAGGGCCGGGTACACCTCCTGTTAGCCCTTTCTTGAAGGGGACAGGGAAGCACTTGCCCAAAAAAGAGCTGAACCCCCAAAAAGGGGACCAAACTCCAGGACCAAGAAAGGCAGATCTAACACCACACATTTCATCCAGAAAATTGCCTGAAATAAGAGCTGGCTGCAACTGCTAGAAAGCTCCTGACTGCTTTACAGCGAGCACCTCCAAGCTCCAACCATGCCAGCTGGTCTAGGCTCGGGATTTCTAGAGGTACAGCACTCCACAAAGAGAATTCAGCTAAAAGAGATTATCCTGGGGCCAAGAGCAAAAGAATAACAAGCCATCTTAATCCCCTCAGTACAGCACAGGATGAGAAAAAAGTAAATTCAAGACTTTTCAAGTCCTCACCCAAAGCCCTACTGCAGTCAGTCCCATGGCAGCAGTCACAAAAAAGCAGGGACCAGGAAAAGCACGGGAAGGGGAGGTCCCACAGGACAGCAGGGCTGCAGTCATTTTCCCCTCTTAACCCTTCTCTTCTCCAACGGGGAGAAATCCAATTCTCTCTTAAAACGCATTTAAGGCAGCCTGGCTTTTACACGCACAGCACCCCATTTATGGCACAGTACCTTTGCTTTCCAGCGTTCAGTGAATAGTCATCAACTGCTTTGTCATATATCGTCCTGATGTCGTCCAGGCACCCGTTGTCCCCGAACGCTCCCCACTCGGTGTTCACGCACATCCGCCCTTGCTCACCATCCACCATCTCGATGTTCCTCATCTCTTCCATGTAGCAGGCATTGCTGCCCGTTCCTGAAGGAACAAAACGCTGGAATTACTCTTTGTTTGGAACAAAACAACACCAGGTCCAGCACCACGGCCCTGAAAAACCTTCTGGGGGGATCCCGATCAGGCTTTTTTTCCGAATGAAGGCGGCAAATTGTCGTTTGAAAATAGCAGGGGGAGAACAAACCAACACAAAACCCCACGCTTTGGTAAACCTAAACTGAAGGAGACTATTTCTGCTGTGGGGCATTGCTCAGGGTGGCTCAGAGAAGAGGCTTGCCCAGGCCATCCAGGAGGGTCCCCTGCTGCAGGGAGCAGTAGCAGGGCAGCACTTTTGGCCCACCAACCCTCACGTGTCGCCGAACCCAAAAATACAGCAAGCAGCCAGCTGGACTTTGCACTTAGGAACCACCTTCCACAAAGCCCACGAACCCACAGAATTCAGGGGAAAATGTGAACTGAAAACCTCAAGCAAGTCCTGAGGCATCAGGGGGTTGACCATCTGATTGCTTGGAGTTTTTTCTTATTTAAATTGCTTCCTTTTCTCTGGCAGGAAGGTTACTTCCATGTTGAAACAGTGGATTCTGCTTAAAGGGCAAGTGCTCCATGTACACAGAGGTCTTAGGGAGCAAAGATTTATTAGCAGTGAGAGGCGGCTTTAGCTGCTACCCAGGGCAAAAGTTTTCTTGAAGTTACCTAAAGAATGCCATTTAACCCTGCATCACAGATTCAGATATCAGCAAGTCTGTCTTCCTTTGTCCTTTTTTTAGGGAGTTATATCAATAGAGTCTGAGCTAAAACAGATCCTCCCACAGCACTCCCTGCTGCAGGAGAGCTGAGCCACAGCACAGGGCTTGGGAGGGAACGTCTGGGCTTGCAGACTGAGCCTCAGGATTGCAGGACCAAACCAAACCACACCAAACCCAACTGCGGATCACCATCAGTGCCCAAGATAATCCAGGCAGAGGGAACCTGTCAGAGCCCAGGACTTTCACCCTTATCCCAGGGGTACCCAGGCCACCTCTAACCTGCCCTGCAGAGTATGTCTGGCAGGCCTGCAGCATAGAGCCCTCACAGGATGCTCTCAGCAACCCAAGGACACACTGTCCTTCCCACAGGGAACTCTGGTTCCTGAAAACACGCCGCCGACGGAGCCGCGCAGACACGGCTTCCTACCCACACTGCTGACTCATCCTGGACGCCTTCCAACAGTCTGGAGGAGAAATCGGTGGCGTTTTATTTCCCTTATTCCCCTACAAGCCACCCCGCAACTTCAAGCCCGCAAGTGCCTCATCCTCTTCTCCCCCACGGAGCACTCACTTCTCTGGAGAGCTTTGGAAATTCACACCGCCCCGTGTCTCGGGCTCCCCAAGCGTGGCATTTGCACGTCACCCGTGGAATTGCTTCAGCTGTCTCACTGCTAGCAAGGGAGCTCTCAGTCACTGCGCTTTGCCCGTCAGAGCTCTCCATCACATGTCATTCGGGAACCGCAGCTGTGCTTTGCAAGTTATTCTGAGAGACCACACGCTTGAGGGAAGCTGTGGGGTGCTGAACACCCCAGCAGGGAAACTCTTACAGGCTAAACTCAAAGAAACTCCAGGAGCTGGTGAGGCTACCTGAGCCCAGCTTTGCTTTCTTTCCAAGCAGCACAGCGCTTTTACTAGATAAAACAGGCAGAATTTGTCTGGCATCACAGCCTCTGCTCATCTCAACTGGTTGTGGACAGAACTAAGCTGGCTGTTGAATTTTGCTCTTTCACTCTTGGACATCCTGGCTTTATTTTTAGTTAACCACAGGCATGCCTCCATGAGAATACAGACAGACGTATTGATGTGCTGTTTAATAAAAAGCAGCTCTAACACGTACCCACAATGAGCCCGATTTCACAGTTGGGGTCTTCATAAGCACAAGTCATCATTGTGCCCACTGTATCATTCACCACAGCCACCACATCCAAGTCAAATTCCTTTGGGAGAGAGAAACACAACAGTGACAACTCTGGGCTTGGGGCAACCCCTCACACCAAAGGGGATGCTGTCAAAACACACTGAAAACAAACAACTGATAGGACCAATCTGATTTCACACGTGCAAAAATAGGAACTTAATCCACCAGCAGATAGCTAAGGCTCCTCACATGCTCTACCTATGACAGACTGTCCTCAGAAGGAAGTATAATTCTGGCTGTTCTCCTTGGTTTAGGTACATCTTGTATAGGCCTTTTACAGAGGGATGTGGTACAGGGCTATCAACATTCTGTATTCCAGCACTGAGGTAGCAAACCCAGTAGCAAAGGTTTCAAGACCTCCTTTTCACTGACTGATAAAATCTCTGCAAAATTAATGCCCTCCTCAGGCTATTTTTCTTCCCTTCCTAGAAAGTTCTGGCTAAGCTGGTTGAGGCAAGCTTTTAAAGATCAAGGAGGGAGGGGGTGAAAACTGTCCCTCAGGGTGCACTGAGGTGGCATTCCTACGATCACCACTCTGAAAATGCCTGGTGCATGTGAAAATTGCCACAGGGTTTGAAAGAAGTCTTGAAAGTCTGGGCAAATTTGGAATGCTAAACGCCTCTGGGGGAAAAGAACAACCTTCTGTGCAGGACAGGAGATATACCTCATGTCCACAAGGGATGCAAACGCTGTGAGAGGGAGCCACAAGGTCTGCCAAGTCTGGAGGGGAGGGAGAAGTAGGAGGAGAAAAAGAAAACCAAAGCAAAAGAAAAATCACCTCTCTTCTTTTAATTCCTTCTCTAAGCAAATACACCACATCTTCTCCCTCGCAGTCTGTAGCTTTGAAGCCTTTTGTCCAATTGAGGAGGATACCCTGAAAAGCAAGAAAATAGGTTATCAAGTTGCTAAGACTCGGATGTTGCACTTGATATTTCAAATGCTTTAATGTGAGGTTTTACAGAAGAATCTCCGTGAAAAAAATACGTAGAATTTTGCATCTAAAAAACTACTAATTGTGCTTGGTCTCCAGATTTCCAGAGCAATGCAACAAACTGGAAAAAAAGCGCGAAAGGAACAACAAACTCAAAAAAACAAAGAAGACAGAAAATACGTCTTTCTTCAAAGAAAAAGCAGCTAAGTAGACAGGAAAGTATTAACAGCTGCACAGGTGGGGTTGGTGTAAGACTGTGGCAGGGAAGAAGTTACACACCTAAGTGAAAAGAACAAGGCCACACTGTCACCTCAGGGTGACACAGCCCACAGGCCCTGGTCCATCTGCTCCATCCCGTGAGACGAGCTGGGAATAGGTGCTGGCAGCACTTTTACTCACTGCTTGCAAAACCAGGGAAGTATCACAGACCAGCGGGTTGATATGGTTGGAAAAAGCATAATGCCTTAAAAAAGAGATATCACCACCATGAAAAATTTAAATGCTCTTCTCTGTCACAGCTATGGGCTGAGCAGCATTTGCATTACTACCCTTATAGAACTATTTATAGGAGCAGCTGTACCGATCAGGGTCAGACCACGAACATTCCCCTTGCATAACCTTCCTGTAAATGTCACGTGGATGGTATGAAGACAAGAGAAACCAGCCCTGGCATAAGCACAGAAGCAGACTCAGAAGATACTAAGGAACTTACAGCATCCAGACTGGTCTGCTTGCAAGGGAAGGAAAAGGTGAAGCCAAGAGGAAGACGTGCGCCTTTTATGCCCATATAATCCAGGAAGTCAGAAATGCAGGTAACGATGTGATCAAACAGCTGTAAAGAGAAAAGTCATAATTTTTGGAGGTGTACATGTTACGTGCTCCTAAGAAGTTATTTAAAAAGTGCAGCCAAAGAGAAACACAAATACCTCTTCTCCTGTTCCCTGCATCACCTCTATGGGAATGGCATAGATCTTGTTGTGCATCTCAACTGTTCTCCTTTTACCGCTGCGGATTTTCACCAGCAAAACTCTAAAGTTTGTCCCTCCGAGGTCAAGTGCCAGGAAGTCTCCGTTTTCTGTAAAAGAACACGTGTGTATATTTAAAGAATTTCAGATAAGTAAAATCTGAAAAAGGGCTTTCCCCAGAAAGTGCTTTGATAGAAAATCTCCAAGAAACTCAGTTGGGAAGATCTTCATCAAAGGAGGATTTTTAGATGCTGTTCTGATTATTCCACGTGTATTTTATGTGTGTTTTATTTCTTTTGTTTCGCTTTAAACAGACAAGGACAAAAGGACCCAAACAACTGTCCCCTGAGAGAAAGCAGAAATTTGGCCACCCTGAAAGGCAAAGAACTGCCCGCCCGGGTTCCTCCGCGACCACACCACATCTGTGCTCCCCCTCCATCAAACCCAAGCCCCCTACCCGTCCCATCCGGCGTGCTGCGCACGAAGGTGGGCAGCATCTTCACTTTGGCCGTCTCGTGAGTCTTCTTCTTCAGCCCCGCTTCCATCTCCGCCCTCATCCTCTTCTTGACCTGCAGCAGCTGCTCGTGGGTGAGCTTGAACTCGGCCAGGGTCTCGTCGATGAGGCGGTGCTGCTCCGAGAGCCGGTAAGCCACGGCGGTCACCATGGCCGCGCCCTTCCCGCTGCCGCTCTCCGACAGCAGGAACCGCACCTCCGAGTCGGGCACCAGGCGCCGCGTGGTCTTGTGCAGGCGCCGGGCGTACCTGGGCGAGAGGAGGCTGCGAGCCCCGCGTCCGCACAGCCCGCCACCCCCAAACCTGCTCTGCCAAAGGGGTGAGGAGACCCATCGCGCCCGAACTACCCTCCCGAGGAGGGCGGCTGCCTGGGAAGAGCGGTCCTCCCCCGCGGCGTCCTTGCTGCTGAATTTCTAAGCAAAAAGCAGGGGAGGGCATCAGAATCTCATCCCCTGACCGTGATTCCAGATGGGAGTAATCCCCTGGCTCCAGTGCTGCTCTGATCCCCTCTCCTGGGGTCATCTCCTGAACTCACTGGTTTAGGTGGTGTGGGCATGTATGTTTATCTTCACAGAAACACAGAATAGGCTGAGTTGGAAGGGACCCACAAGGATCACCGAGTCCAACTCCTGGCCCTGCAGAGGACCATCCCCAGGAGTCACACCATGTCCCTGAGAGGATCATCCGAATGCTCCTGGAGCTCTGGCAGCCTTGGTGCTGTGCCCACTGCCCTGGGGAGCCTGTTCAGTGCCCAACCACCCTCTAGAGGAAGAACCTTTTCCTAATATCCAACCTAAACCTCTCCTGACGCACCTTCAGGCCTTTGCCTCGGGTTCTGTCACTCCCTAGACCCGCCTGTCTGGAAAAGCTGGTCAAAACAGCATTCTTGGAAACCTTTTTGTTTGCTAAAATTTTATGGTTTTCTTTAAGGAAAATATTGTTTTCAACAAAATAATGAGAAACTGAAAATAAAACATTAAACATATTTCTCCTTTCAGAAGTTTCCTCATTAATGACACTTTCTGATTTTTACATAAATCTAAACAGTTGTTTGATTAAAAATATTCACTTTCGAGATGCGGAAAAACAAGACAAAGCCAGTTTTTTAAAGGCCACGGAAACGTAAGCACCATTTTTTCTCCCTCGTTTCCAAGTATATCTTCAGAAAAGATTGGAAAAAATAGGGTTCAGCACAGGCAATTTAAAATCACTTGAGTTCAAGTTGGAAATGGATATGAAGGTGAATTAATGCAGGTCTTTTCACAGCCCAACTGATGGGCACAAAGTGATATTTTGTACAAAGAAACTCTCCTTTCAAGAGCTCTATTGAGATCCCCAAAGGTACCTACTCAGACCACTGTAGCCTTCCTAATGCTGCAGTATCCACTTACTCGGGGGTTTGGTTCTTCTCTGTGCGGTTTTGTTGGGCTTTTCAAAATCTCACACTGCTTCTTCACTTAAAGACACCTCTCCTTTCCCCTCAGCTCCCCAGCACAGACCAAACCCCCAGGCCCACGTTTCAGGCTCCTCATCCCACACCCGAACGGGGGACTCACTGTGGATGCATCTTGTAGAGGGAGCCATCCACGCCCACGGTGGTGCGGAGGCGGCCGACCCCCTTGTTGTCCCGCAGCTGGTTGAGGATGGCCCCCAGGGTGGAGGCCACCAGGTTGGCGGAGCGGAAGGACACGATGGTGCACACGTGCTGGACGGCGATGCAGTCCTCGTGGGACGGCTCCACGCCCAGCCGTGTCAGGATTTCTTTGGCTTTGTTCAAACCTTCTTTGCTCCTACAGAGAGACAGCGGGAAAGGGGACTCCTTAGCAGGGACGGGCTGAGGACTGAGGTGCGTCCAACCATGGGTGTCCCTGCCTGGGATTTGAGAAGGTTAGGGAGAGAATTTCTTAGAGATCTGGACTGGGAAGCTCCATGAGGCTTGAAATGAAATGCTCTAAACACGCATTCACTCACAGATGGAAAGAGCTTTCCATTAAAGCCTCGTGCAAACATGCCACCCACAAACAGACCTGGAGGAATTGAATGCTTTTTCATCATGCTGATGATTTAAACTTCAAACAGCTTCTCCCAAGCACGAAGCACCAGCCCCACATTTCAGCACAGGCCTGAGCACACACCTAATCCCACGCTCGCTCGCTCTCATGTCTCAATAAATTAAGCCCAGTGTGAGAAACAAAACCCTGAGCAAAGGTTGCCTAAGCAATTTCATCCTAACGGGTCTCCTTTCAGGCTTTTACAACCTCACTGAATCTCTGCCTCTTGCACCGCTTTTTCCCTCATTAGCATCCAGCCTGAGAGAAAAGCTTCTGGCAAAACCTCTCCGCGTCCAGCTTGGTCATTTCCCAGACAAAAACACACAGAGTGTATCTTGCCATCACTAACTGCACTCCATATATCTTTTTAAGGGCTCTTGCATCTTGCTAGCACCAGCTAAAAATTTGAGGCTGCACAGGGATATGCCCCCTACTTATAACCAAAGTGCTCTTCAGGAAGTGAGGTGGGATTTCAGGGCAAATGTTTCCTCTTAATAACTGAATTTCTCAGTAACTGTGTTGTCCTCACTGCTGTTCAACATTACCTGGGTCCATGACAGAGACCTCTGTGGTTAAGACAAATGAACACACACATTTAATGGAAAGCTGTTCAGAGAAGACACTCTGCAGGGACAGGAGTAAAACGGGGCAGGAGGGACACGCACTGTGGAAGTTACTGGCTGTTTTCAGAAAGAAAAGCCAGACCAGGGACTACAGCAGCAACTATCCCAGTGATGTGAATTTTAAAAACTCCAGGGAAAGAGCCTGTAAGCACTGAGCAAGGGGTGATGACACCCTAAGAAACCAACTGGCACATAGCTCAGAGGTCACCGTGCAGCACCCCGCACTGCCTACGAGGCTGAATGCTCTGCCTTGTCACGCTTGTTTTCCTTCTGCCCAGCAATCCCAGGGATACAGCAAAGAGCAACACAAGTATTTGCTAGGAGGCACTAAGCCAACTCACTCCCATGTTTAGCTGCGGGGTGGCAGCTTTGGAGAGTCTGTGAGCAGGGTGAGAGTAGTACAGCTCATACCCTGAAGCTGCACAGACTGGCAGACTTTAGAGTTCCTCCTAACACAGAAAAATGGAGAAATCTTGGAGAGGGAGGGCACAGACTGTCTGCTGGGGGTCCCCACACGCCAGCTCTGCACCTGCACTGCAGGACAACAGACATCCCCAACGCAACCCATCTGCCCACAAAGCCAAAAGAGATGCTGGAAAATTAACATCCAGAGTCACTGTGAAGCCCAGGGGAAAAGGGATAAATTACTCACTTTTCTATGGCAGAAACATGCTTTGTCTCAAACTTCCCTTTGGTGAGAAGCTCAGGGGTGATTCTCCCCTCAAACAGCAGCCCCTCCTTGGCCATCTTCACCAGGATGAGCCTTACCAGCTCCCCCATGTACAGCCCGCTGACCATCTTCTCAAACCTGCAGGAGAGGACAGCGGTCACCCACCAAATCCATGGGCAACACCAGGAGGCAGAGCCCAGCGGTGCCACTGCAACTGCCCAGCCAAAGGTTTGC
The DNA here is from genome assembly GCA_013396755.1 of Sclerurus mexicanus. Lineage (NCBI taxonomy): Eukaryota > Metazoa > Chordata > Aves > Passeriformes > Furnariidae > Sclerurus > Sclerurus mexicanus. The sequence goes on along the minus strand of VWZF01002761.1, from coordinate 867,372 downwards.
CTCACCATGGGCAAAGTCAAGCTTTCCCGAACTGCAGAATTCATAACACAAGCGAAAAAGGGAGCGCAAAGCGCGAAACAACAGAACCGAAGTTCCCAAGTAACTGCCTCACTCACAGCTGCTTCCCTGGATTAAGGGATCCACGGTCGATCTCTCGATCGAACTCGGTCCTGATGTCTTCCAGCGAGCCATCATCTCCAAAGGCCCCCCACTCCGTGTTGATGCACATCCTGCCCTCGTCCCCTTCCACCAGGTCGATGTGCCTCATCTCCTCCATGTAGCAGGCGTTGGTGCCGGTGCCTTTGGGGAAAGGACATCAGAAGGCGCTGATCAAACCAGCCAGGCAAAGGGAGAAAAGCCACGAGCAGCAGCAGCAGCAACGTGTGTTACCAATGATCAGGCCAACTTCGCAGCGCTGGTCGTCAAAGCCACAGGTCATCATCGTCCCGACGGTGTCGTTCACAACAGCCATGATATCAGCATCGTAGTCCTGAGGGAGGAACAAACAAACACCGCTGGGACCCTCTGGGAAACACTGCTCCTGCTCATCACCTTGCTTAGATCGGTTTCACAAAGGAACAGGAGACAAATACCACCACTCAGCTTTCTAAATATCCCCTGCTCCATCCCCCAGTTCCCTGTCCCGTGTATTCAAGAAGGCAACGAGAGCAGACTAATGCCCCAGGCAAGCAATAAAACAGCACTAACATCGTTCTGGAGAGCAAAGACCTGCTCTCACGTAAGAACCCTTAGGCAGCAAAGAAAATGGCTATAGATGAGGGAGGAGGAACTCTGCATGGAGTGATTTGAAGCAGTGGCTTGAGGAGCCAGTCTAGAAAATACTTCTCATAGGATTCACTTAAACCAGGAATTTTATTTCAAGTGAAGATTTAAATACAGAAATAATGCAATTAAGTAAGCTAACCACATGACAGGCACCCATTCCTTTCCAGATTCTTCAGTGTGTGATTCTACCAAGTCTGATGACAGTAACTGAACTACAGTAATGTTGTTTGGTGACAGAAATACTCAGGCTTGCTTAAAAGTCCACAGCTGCACAAAGAGAGCAAATACTCTCAGTTTCTGATGAATATGGATGCTGAGTAATCAACATATCACCTGGCTGCAAGCATTATGCAAACCCAAATTCATTCCATCTCACGCTCAGTGCCTTTTTATTTGTTTAAATCAGCAAGCCAGTCACCTTGACTCTCTATTGAGTGAGCAGAGAGAAACTTCAGGGAGCAACACTGAGCCTGAAATCCCCCTTCTCTTCTGCACTGCTCCTCTCCTGCTCCCAAGCACAGCAGGTGCACAATCGAGCTGAGCCCTGTCCACGAGATAAAGTTTCTCAGGAATGGGACATGCTGGTATCACTGAAAAGCCATGGCACTGACACACAGCACTTTCTCAGTTTTTGGAGGGTGGTAAAATTGCTGAAGGTTGCCAGCAAAAAGCCACAACATAGCAACTTAGATTTGTGCTGTGAGGAAAATCACAGCTTCCACACAACTCTGACAATGCTTCACTTTTTCCAGCAAACAGCAAAAATGCACAGTTTCATGGAGGAAAGCAGAGCCCCAGCATCATTCAGACCACCACCCAAGTGGGTGGCATGAAGGGTGGTCCCTGACAAAGCCACGACGCAGTTTAAAAAGAAGAAGTACAATTTACCCCACGTTTCTTGATGGCCTTGTTAAGCAGCCTCACGACATCTGCTCCCTCCACTCCACTTGCTTTGAAGCGCTTCGTCCAGGTTATCAGAATACCCTGAGAAAACAAGACAGCAACAGTCAACACAATATAATAATAAGACACACACCGATTCTTTTTTTTTCCTTAAAAACAAGATTTTATACTGCAAATGAATCCTCATGTCTCTTTTCTAATACGACCTAACAACCCAACGTGAGACAATTGGTGGTCTTCAAGTCTGGTTACAGTGAGCTGAAAGATGGAAAATTATTTCCCCCCGCCTTGCTCGAAAACGGCGTGTCTGCATTTTGCATTTTCAGTCTACTCTTCTCCCTGTTACTCCTCGACAGTTTTTCTTGGAAAACCATTTAATCCTTTTGGGCCATGGAAATAGACTGCTTTCAGAAAAAGCTGACTGTGCAGGACTGACTACAGAGCAGGGATGTGCTGTTGGTATGCCCAGCACTCAGCTGCAGTGAGGATCAGGCCGCTGCACAGTTGCTGCCTGGACTCCCATTTGTTGGGCTTGTTTAACTGTGGGATCATGTTTATGGGTTGAGGCAAATGGAAATACTGGAAATGTGGCAGAGCATGTCCCCAGTTTACACCACGGATCAAAAAGGAAATCCTAGCATTGAATTCCTTGTCTGCACACTGGCACGAAGAGCCTGAAAATCCCCCAAGGTAAGGGCTACGTCTGATCTTTTGCTGTTTTACATAATGCCTGAATGAATCACAGCATTCGGTATACAGGTAAATAGTAATAAAAGAAAGAAAAGAGCACTGACAGTAGTCAACAGGAAAGACAACCCAAACCAGCTCAGCTTTCCATACCCACAATATTCACATCTGTCACAACAGGAGTCCAGGAAGCTAAAAACCAGGGAAGATGAAGCCTGTAGGCACAAGTAGCAATTGCCCAGGTGTAAGTTTGCCCACATCTCAGCTTAAAAATCAAATTTGCCCTCCAAACTGGGATAGCTTTAGGAGACAAAGGGTCCTGGCAGCACTTTCCACACCAGGAGGTATCCCCTTGCCACCAGACCACAAACTCAGGTTATTGAAGTTTTGCCACTGTGCTGCCCTCATTGGCATCATTTAGAAACCCAGCAAAGCCCTGTGCTGCTGTGCAAAGCCCTCTCTGACAGCACAGCTTTAACAGGCTAAAGAGCACCTTGTTCCACATAACTTTTATAAGAAACTGGTCAAACCACACTGGCAACGAGCAGCTCCTCTCAGCCACTGTACTAGAAGGAGTTTTTGCATCACCAGCAAGGCCTTGGCAGCAGGAAGGAGCCCTTGGAGCACAGCAGAACTGAGTTGGAGCCAACCATGCAGTGCCCATCTTGTCAACCTTGAAGAAAGCAGGGACCACCCTGCCTCCCTCTGCTCACCAAGCACAAGAAAACAGCACCCAGGCAAGCACAGCCTCACAGAAGCAGCAATCCAGGAACAAAGCTGACCCACAGAATCCAGAAAAACGTATTTTTCAAACACCCCAAATATCACAAACGCTCCCAGAAAGAGAGGTGAGGGGTTTTACCGGTTCTGGTGTGTTTTCTTTTTAAATTAAGAGACACTCTCCCTTGTCTCTTACCACCCCACTCCACTCTGCCCCTGCACCCCACATGCTGCCTGCCTGCCCCACACAAGCACCATTCCATCCCTGCCGGCTTCAGAAAACCAGCCCCCCCAAAAAAGCGCCTTTCATCGTGCAGCTGGAAGAGACCTTTCCAAGGGCAACTCAACTTCATCCCCAACTGCAACCACACCCCCAGCACGGCTCTGCCACGGCCAGCAGCCTGAGCCTTACCACGCACCGCGGCCAGACGGGAGTGCTGCACCAAGGTCAGCTCATCTCTTCTGATGTGATGCAGGAAAAGGCAGCTCTCTGTCCCGAGACCCCGAGTTAGTCAGCACTGCCGGGGCTCAGCTCTCAGCACCGCTCAACACGTATGAAATGTAATGAAAACCGTGCCTCACCTGGCCCTCAGCACCAGCATCTGGGGGGCTGCTGCACCAGGCTAACCTAGAGACCTGCAAGCTGGAAAAGCAGGTCGTGCTTTAACAGGGCAACCTCTGCTTTTGGTGGGCATTTAACCTTCTTGCATTCGTCTGCTACACCATTGCCATGGCAATGCTGTACCGGGAGGCTGCTGAGTCATTTGTGATACACTGAGCAAAAGGAGGAAGATCCCACGGCATCCCTGCCGTGGGAATCTCGTCAGTCACTTCACAAGGCTGGCTATTCCCATCCTTTTGAAAGCAGGTTCGTCCCAAGTGACCCGCCCGATTGCCCTCAGTGCACCCAACCTATGGCTCAGAACTCCTGGATCCGGATCCATGGGCACACTGGTGAGGATCAGCTGAGAAAACCCTGCTGGGCTGGGTCCCATCCAGTCACACTCCGTGGAGAGGTGAAAAAGGCTGCACAGGAGGCAGGAAAAACTGCTGCCTTCTTTACAGGGTGAAGCAATAAAGCTGAGGAGCTCAGAGACCACACAAAACATCAGATGCCTCTTCCTCATATGGTACCCAGCTCTTTCAAGCAGAAGCATAAACACAAACAGAAACTGACAGTGAAATATAACACTCATTTATCCCCAAAATGAGCCCAGTCTGGGATACTGCCTTCATCACAGTGTTTTAATAACGCAGCAGCTCTTCTGCATATTAAGAAAGTTGTGAAATCTTCTTACCTCATCTAGCTTGGACTGTCGACAGGGGAAAGAAAACGTAAACCCGACTGGCAATTTCTTGTCTTTGATTTGTTGTTTCTCCATAAAGTCTCCCAGGCACTCAGCAACATGATCAAAAAGCTGCAAGAAAAGTACAAAACCACCGTGATTACAGATTAGGCTTCAGGGAGAAAATGTTTCAAACTCGGCAAGAAAACTGCACTGGGTGAGGGGAAAGGGCAAAACAGCTGCTCCAGATTTTAAAAGATATATAAATGGCATAGCTATGAAAATACTCCCAGGCAGCGTGCATTAACAGTGTAATAATTAATAAATCATACAACACATTATCCTTTTACACACCTAATTCTGCAGGCATCTTTTACACGCATATAAAAATACTTTTCCTGAAACAAGGGGCTTGTGCCTCTCCAGCCTGCTGTAAAACCCTCCCACTCAATATTTGATGAGATCAAAAATGTTCTTTTAACCTTTCAACAACAGCAAGGTGCAACTCCAAAGAACATTTGGGCATCCAGTCCCACAGGAGGTTGAGCACTTTTACATGATGCAGAGAAGATAACATCTGCTTCGCTCGAGCACTGCCGAGACCAGAGAACCAGCACTTTGCAGGAGCCACCCAAAAGAACATCATCTCTCAAATCTACTCCTAAAGCACACAACAAACAAATAAAAACAACACCCAAGGGATTCGCCTAAATACTTTGCACGCTCTGAGAAACAACCCCGAATGGGAACATTTTCTGCGTTTTTTGAACTGCTGAACTATGCAGGCAGCCTGCACCAGGTTTGTGGGTACCAATTCCCACCCAGATGCCTCGATGGCACCTGTAACCACTTCATGATGTGTCCCTGCCAGCCAGGCCTGGAACCAAGTGGGCACAAAGGCCTCTCACACCGAGCCTTTTGGAAAGCCCCTCAACACTCAAACCTCAAATCAAGCCCAAGCAATTGAAGCAACAAAAATACACATTTGTATTTACCAGCGCCAGAAAGCCAGATGTGCCTTGAACTGACCCACACCACAAACGGATGGCAGACTATTAGCAAGTCACTGCCTGCCCCAGGAGATAACTGGGCTTCACATTTGAACTCCCTGGAAAAAAAACCCAACCAAACAAAAAACCCAACCCTATCTGCTGCACTGCTGGGACGTGACCAGGTAAACTGCCCAGGAGACTGGGGATAATTGGGAAGGAGTACAAAAAGCCATCTGTTGGTTCCAATTAGCCCACACAGCTTTATTAAGAACAATTTATAGCCTTGGAGAGATGGGAATGCACTACAGACAAGCAGCAGCAGTTTAAAATTATGAATGGGAATATTTTGCCCTTCAAAGCAGGTTGAGAAGCGGTGTGTTTAATGTTACAATTAAACTAAACACCTTAAACCCAATCTTTAAATGAGGTCAGATTTGATTAAGCAGAAGAACAGTAGTTTCCCAGAGAGAATGTTGCCATTCATTGTCCTGGGCAGATCAAGGATGTTTTGCTGAGCCCATGCAGTGAAACAACATGGGAAAGAATTCACACTGCTGCACTTCTGGAAGACTACTTTCAGCTGTCCAGATTAACGAGAGAGGAAGAAGAGTTATGAAAAGAACTATAGTTAAGTAATAAAATACTTCTCCAGGAGGAACACAGAAATAGCACGAGTGTGTGTTTTGTCATGCTTTCCACCTGAAAATATCTTGCTGAATATTCAATTCTACTAAACTTTCAGCTGCTTCCAGGATTACAAACAAAAAACAGGGGCCAACATCAAACCCCTGGGGGAGTTTGGAGAGCAGGAAGCAGAAAAGTTGACTGCGTATGTTGCTACAAAAATCCCTCTCATGTGACGAACCACGACTGCACAGAGAAAAGATGGGGATCTGCTTTCTAAGTCCAAATGCAAAAAATCCCTGGGCACTTCCCACAGACTCTAAAGGGTCTGTGCACCTTCACTGTTTGTCCTGGCAGGACCTGCTGAAGCTCGGCTCTGGGCTGGCAGCGCACTGGGAGTCACTGGGGCTCTGGGCTGGCAGCGCACTGGGAGTCACCGGGGCTCTGGGCTGGCAGTGGGCACAGCAGCAGAACCCGCAGGCAGATGCAGTTAGCTATTAGCCACGACCTGGACACTACAGCAGCTGTGTCTGCTCGGTGATGCACAGTCTGGCTGTGCTAGTGTTCTTCACAAAGCACAGAGGGAAGGCACGGCTCAAAAGCAGGAAACAGACAGGCAGTTACTTATTTTGCTACCACTGATGTTCGTAAGATTTTCCCCAAGAAGGCTCAAGGAAGTGACTGTATGTGCCCATGCCCATATTAACACCCAAACCTTCCCAGTGCCAAATGACTCTGACAGGACAGTAGAGGGAACATTGCGAAGCTCCCGTGGATTTCATTAAAGTAGAGCAAGTGGACCAAGGAAAATTCCAAATCCCCATTCACCTATAGGTGTGGGGGGGAACGGTGTGAGCCAAGTATTTTTATCAAATGTCACAGAGATGGACGGAGCAAACACTGCAGCCAAGAGGGAAGGACCAGTCTGATTTCATGCATTTATAGACCTGAAGGAATGTAATGAGATGCTGAGCAATAGATCAGGCCTCATTAACTGCTCTGGCCATGAAGCTGCCTGCTCAGGTGGGGCTCCAAGAGGGCTCCACAAGGACACATTTAGCTGGCGGAAAGGAGACTTTGGCAAGCAACTGAAGGTCCAAGCTCAGGCTCAAGTCCCTGAATGGGGATGTTTTAAGGAGCGAGGAAACCACAACTTCAGATCAGAACAGCCACAAATCCGTAACCTACATCCAGTGGCAGCAGAACACAAAAAGCAACACCAAAATCAAGCCTCAAGTATGCTCCCATTTGCTGAGCTGACATGGGAGAGATGCTTCTTACAAATTTTAGACCTGCTATAACATCACTGAAATCAATCAGAGTTTTGCCCTTGACTTTAACAAGGAATTGTCTCTGACTGGCAAAGCTGTCAGGCCGTGCCTGACAGATGGGAAAAAAATAGAAGTTTGAATGCCATGAAGTAGAAAACATCAAAATGAACCGTGATAGTGAGCAATGAAGCCATAAATCACAATCCTTCAATAAGCTGATTATGTACTAAGCTCTAAGAGTATAACTCACCAAAGTTAATGACACAGCTTGCTGGAAATCATTAGTAGCCTGCCCAAGGCAGGCAGTTCAGTCCAAGTACTCCACAAATGTGGCTCAGAGATTTCAGGATACCCCATAAGTCAGAAGCACCAAACCAACACCTGCCTGAAGCTCCTGGGCATCCCCCATGCTGCCCTGTGAAGTCACACAGCAAGCACTGGGTATTGTCATCCGGCAATTTCAAACCCAGATGTAATTCTGATGATGCTTTCAGTTCTCCTTTTCCTGGGACTCAAACAGTGGGAGTGACTGTGCCCGTGGGGTCAGTGGAAGCCTCGCTTGCCTCTCTTTCAGCTTAAAAGCCATGACAAAGCCTATCAGCCTGAGCTCTACACTGCTGCTTCCCGACAGCCAAGAGGCCTTTGGATATTTAAAAATTAAAACACAAGCATGACACAGCTGTGGAAAGAAAGCAGATCTGATGTCTCCTTTCCTGGCTTCTTCTTATCACTCTTAGCATGTCTCCATCAAGTCTCCCCTTAAGTCAGCCTGCCTTGGCTCCCCTGGGTGTGCAGAGAGCCCTGCTCCTTGTCAGCCTCCAGCTCCCAACACCCATCCATGGACACACAGCTCCCTGCTCCCAACCTGCCCCTACTTCCCTGCCTCTACCAGCACCAGGCAGCTCAGCTCAGCTCCCCTCAAAATCATTCTGCAGGAAAACCACTGCATGATCTTTCGGCCCAAAAATAAAGCAATAAGGTTAGGAAGAGTCTTTACAAGAAGGTTATTTTATTGCTGTTGTTCAGATGTCACAGTAATGCTCTCATCAGTTTTACTGACAAGCCATGATGGGCATGTTACAAACACTGCTGCATAAGACTACAGCAGAACTTATTAGATACAGACATTAAGGGTGTTGAGGTGACTACACAAAATACATTAAAAGTAGAAATGCTGTTCCCAGAATTTTTCTTTTTTTTCACTTTTGTTATTCTTCTGAAACAAGCTTTAAATTACCTGTAGGTCTCATATTCCTAAACAGCATCTCACTCTAGTAAGTGTTAAAACCTTGCTGTTTCCAACAGTGACAATTATTTGTTTTGCCTTACGCTGACACAGAGACAAATCTGTCAGTAAAATAATCATTGTAATCCACTTCCTGATCATAAAAAGAAAATAAATTCTTCCAAAGGATCCAATTTGAAATCCAAGTGAATGGATCCAAACATTTTCTACACTTGGAACCGGGGAAACTAAGAAACCCCCTTTCAATGATTCAGCAAAACTTAAGTTGAAGCTGTGCCAAAACATTCTATGAGCTTCCTGTAATTTTTCTAATGCACTTGTACTTTTCACGAGTGCTGAGTTGCTCAGACTGCCAGCACAGATATGTGGCTGTCATGGGGATTTCTATCCCTCATCTAACACCACAATTGCAGGGCTAGTTGTGCTCGTCGCTTACAAAGACTAAGTTGTTTTCCTGCTCTCCATTTGTACTCATGGAAAGCCAGAAGTTTTATTTCCTGGCCATTTTTTCCCTAACTCATCCAACAGTCTCCCACAGGATGACAGCAAATTTGCAGCACCCATGCATGCTCTCCTACACCAAATACTCCTTATTTATTTCCAGTACTGACACTGAAGGCAAGTCCGTGCATACTGCAGGTGCAACTGTTAAGATGAAAAAAAACCTCTTGTGGGGGTTACCTAAAATCTAAGCAGCTGATCTTTCCAGAGACCTCCCAGGGAAGAGGAGCTTACCCGTGTTCCACTGCCATGCATGATATCTTCAGGGGTGTTATAAATTTCACTTTCCATCTGCACCGTCTGCTTTTTTTCGTGCGAAACCTTCACCCGCAGGATTCGGAAATAGGAACCACCAAGGTCCAGTGCAATGAAATCTCCTTTCTCTACGTGGAAAACAAGACAAAAGTGATTAAATATTGTATGCAGCACAAATCTGGGAAAAATCAAGCTCTGTTAAGTGCAACACAGAAGCGAATGTCCAGTGCCTACAGCAAGGAAGTTCTACCTGCAGGGCATCCACGTGAACATCAACCCAATTCCCTACAAATGAACATGAAGTTGGTGCAATAGCAACACCAACCACCACAGGCAGCTGCAGTGAGGCTTTATCCAAAAAGACTGGACTAACAGTGGACAGTCTACATCCAGATCACATGATGAAGCTGCCAGAGCAAAGATCTCAGGAGAAAGCCAAAAGAGACGTGGAAAAGAGAGACAGTAAAACGAAGGGATGCCAGACCACTGATGAGCAGCCTTTTGCCATAAATAAACCTGTGTCATTTGTAAAATAACAATGAATAGTGGCTGGATTGTCCTTACTCTAAAATCAACAAATTACACACGGATGTAACTGAAGTAGGAACCACTTACTTTGCACCTGGAAAAGCTGAGATTCAGTGCAAACTGCAGTCAAATAAGAGAAGTCAGAGAAATTACAGCCTGAAAATCAGCCCTGCGCTGCTTCAGGAGTTATTCAGAAGTTGTGATGCCTTGCACAGAGCTCCTAAATACCTCCCTGGGAGCCAGGGAAAGACCTGGGATACCTCCATCTCCCTCTGTGGAGAGGTCTGAAGGCAAATCCACTACCCTCCAACCTCCACAGGCTTCAGAGTGCAGTTCAGGCAACAGATGCACGTGGCCTGGTTGTCTGAGGAATGACACTTTTAGCACCCCTGGAGAGCAAGGCAAATATATTTGACTGGTGGTCCCATCCTTCCTTAGCTGCTTTGCAAACACTGTGTCTCCAACATCTGTCCAACAGACTCCACGAGGATTTCCAGCACCAGATCTGCCTCTGAGATTACTCTGTGCGACCTCACACCAAAACTCCTGAACTCTGGCTTAGTGAGCTGTTCCTCCTCATGGCCCCATGCATCTCTAGGAACTCATCCCGCTGGGACAAGGTGTCCCTCAGGGCAGGATCTTAAACAGACCAAGAGAAACAAAAACACTGCAAACGCCCTTATGGTTTTCCAAGGTTGCAGAGTAGTACAGAAACAAAACACCGCCATGTGAGAAACCACAAGGAACAATAAGCTCTGTACAGAAAAATGCAGCAAAAGGACGGTGGGAGCCCACAACTTCAACAATCCTCCTAATTTTACTGCACTGCAACACAACTTGTCCTTCCTGCTGCTTAAGACATGGGCAAACTCAGTTTGCCAAAACACAGATCTTGCAGTGCTTTCCTACCTGTTCCTGAGCTTTAAACATCACTTTTTACCAGTACAAATGCCATTTAAAACATGAACATACCCAAACTGGAGATGTAGTTTCCTTTACTGGGCTCAGCATAAGAAATTCAGTAGCCCATAACCCCCTTCACAGCAGCAAGTCCACAACTAACACACTGACCACAAGTGTCTCATTAAGTCAAATACCCAAATAAGCTTTATCTTATGAGTATCACCTGTTGAGTGCAAGCCACTACCTCCACTAATGGGAAAATCAACATGGGACCAGATGGCCCTTTTTCAAGCCTGAACGCACCTCAGTGCACACCTCAAACAAATACTGCACTTCAGAAATATCTCCCTTGTAAATAAATTAACAGGCTAGCATGTTTGACTTCCAGCACCATCAAGCTCACCACAAGGCAAAATTTATCAAGGATTATCCTCCTTACTTAAAGAGATCTCTGAACTAGATTGTAAAGCTTTCTGTATGCAAAGTAGCAGTTTTCTTTTAGTGTATTTCAGGAATTAAACCCAAGTAGCAGCATTTAATCTGTGCTTTGTAACACCAAGATGCAATCAAACCTGCCATGAATTTATTTAGGAAGAGCCTTTGAAAGCATTTTGAACTAGCTTGAGGTACCATTCTGGGCGCTCTGGACTGCAAAAACATCATGGCTTTTGTAAATTAAACAACTCTGAATGAAGCAAAAAAAAACCTGCTAACAGCAACACCTCCAGGGTCTCCAGAATTACTGCTCATAAACTCCTTGTTGAACAAGTACACGAGCACGGATCCGAAACTAAACAACAGTATTTTTCTGAACAGTCAGCTCCCATAATAATAATCGGACTCAGAGGAAAGAGCTTACAAGGCAGTAATGAGAGACAGGCCAGAGAAAAGGGCAGGCTTTCAGCCCCTGGCTTTGACGGAGGGACAGCTGAAGGCAGAAATTGCCATCTTTGGGCACAGCAACACGTTCCCATCCGTGAGGGCCCCTAGAAGCTTTTGGAGGAACAGGGAAGGGGGTTCCACGTCTGCCCCGGCTGCACCCCTGTGACGCCTGAGCCAGGCGTGACAGGCACACGCGGGTGAGTCAGGGGAAGGAACACCACGACACCCACCTGCAGCAAATATTGCTCATACCAGGGGTCAGAACATGCCCTCCCAGGGAAAGAACTGCTTTTCTGAGAGCTATCCAAAGTCACACTCGCCACGTGCAGGTACAGATCACTATTGTGTCTGGGCAAAGCCCTGCCTTGCTCTAATCCACGCTGCAAAGCTCTGCCCATGAGAGGCTGGCAGGAGCCAAGCAGGCACAGGATCAATAACTGAGCACCCTGCACACAACACACGAGGCTGCATTTTTAAGTAGGTGTGTCACACACGGTCTGAAAATAATGCCTTGTCATACAGACACGCCTATGCTCCACTGCTCTGGCTTGTCCTCAATCCCAGCAGCATTCAGCAACCTCCCACACCGATGCAGGCCAGGCGCAGATCCCCTTTATCCTGTGCCATATGGCATCTCAAAAGTCTTCCCGGTTTGTGCCACGGAACGATTCAAAGAATTATGTGACTCACTGCAAGCAGCTCAGATCTGCTACCCCGCTGCGCCTGACGGAGCAGAGCACTGGGGATGAGTCGCTGCTCAGCTGAACTCAAAACACACATGAAGGGAAAAACAGGGATTTCGGAGCCAGTAAAACCACTGGGATTCCACGCAAAAGCCCTCAAGTCACCTCACTTCACCTGCAAACCCTTAGTGCAACCCCTGCCCGTGACCCAGCTGTGCGTGGCAGCTTCTGGCTTTCCCAACAGGCTGAGAATTTCAACACAACATTTCAACATAACAGCCAGCAATGCTAAATTAAGGGGAACACGGGATTCATTCTCCCTTTGTGGGTTTTTTTTTTTGACAGAGACTCGTATCTCAAACTAAAAAAGCATAAAGTGGCAGAAAACTATCAAAGATTTCCACCTGCCAGACAGCAGCACCGAGTCACACGAAGCACCAGGCCTCATGTTCTTTCACCAATAAATTCTTGATTTTAAGTCAAAAAAAAAAAAAAGAAATCCTCAAAAGAGGTCACTCTGCCATGCAGTTCTTGCAACTGTGCAATTTCTGCCCACAAGGACATAATATGCCATAGGCACCAAACCAGTTAATCTCCTCATGCTACAGAAGAAGGAAACGCAGTGTCACTACTAAATAATACACACTATTATATAACCTTTACAAATAAATTTATGTGCTCTATAAGTGGTATTTTTTACAAACACTAAGTCATTTATAACAATAACTAATAGAGGCAATCTTGGTCTCAAATACCAACACAACATCTTTTTAGGTTCTGATAGCTCTCTGTGCCACTTTTATCGGGTACATTGAGCATGGAAAAAGCCAGTCCTGCATCTGGATGGAAAAATGACTAAAACCCACTGTATTTGTAAAGACTCTAGATCACATCAGTGTGAACTGCATAAATCAAAAATCGTCCCATGTGAAGTATTAATTGTTGGCAGACAAATCTCAGAGTAAATGTATTGATGGACAGTGAACAGGCTGCTAGGAAGGGCTCTTCCACTGGCATCAAAATGCCTTTGACACTAAATCTTCCAGCATCTGCAGGAACAGACCTGCACACAGAGAGGGGGGCTGCCTTCAAAATGTCTGGGCTTCTCAGGAAGCAAATCTCTCTTGTTCTTGGTGGCACACTGGTGTATTCCTAAGAGGTTTCCATGAAGCATACCGTGTTTAACACAGAAAGCAAACACTGAGCTCCTTACCTGAACCATCAGGAATGGACCTCACAAACGTGGGAAGCATCTTGACTACAGCTGTGGGGTTAAAATCCCTGGAGAGGCCGTTCTTCATCTCCCTCCTGAAGCGAGCCATGACATCCAGCAGCGTTTCGTCGGAGAGCCGCATGGCGTAGAGGTATTTATCAATCTGGGGAGAAACACACACCACCACAGAGTGTTAGACTGCCCTGAGGCACCCAAGTGGAGCTATACCCCTCTCTAATTGCAAGGGGAGAGTATAGCCCCAGCTTAGCCTCAGGGCTTTGGCCAAGCTGACAACACAGCCACATGCCTCGTGCCTCATCTTCTGACTCCAAATCATGGAAAACGTGCAAGTCCTACATGAGCTGAAGCCCACCCCATCCTACTGCCTTCCCAAGGCACAACACAGTCCCACAGTGCTCTGTCTCCTCTTTTCCACACAAAATTATCTGCCCACAGCCTCTACCTCCAGCCCTTGCCCCACTTCTCAGCTCTCCTGACTATCCATGAGCTCAACAACTGGAGCTAAAAATCCCTCTTTTGGCACCTTGTCCCAGCTGGGGTGATGTGGGTGTCAGAGGTGCTTTGTATTTAAAGCCTTACATTGGGAAGGACTTGCCACAGCAGTTTCGGGGTTACAGCCCAGGCTGAGAAATTACTCTTGTGTAGCAGACCAAAGTTAACACAGCCAGAGGGTCAGGAGAGGCTGCGGACAGGCAGCATCTTCCTCCTCAAGACAAAACATCAAATTAAAAGTTGTTGATTTCTCCCTTGTGGCTTCCAATGACAGGAACTTCCTTTACCTCCCTGGAAAAAGGCGGCTGTTCTAGTCTTCCAACAACGTTGCTCTTTGTAATATTACAAACACCTTCACCATCAGAAAGACTGAAAGATGCTTTGATGCCCAAAACAACAGAACTTGGCCTTGGGGGTTCTTGCCAAACACAGGTCCCACCCCCTTTACCTCAGCTGCCAGCCTATTCTTGCCTTGTTTCATTACCTGCCTTGGAAATTTGGTTCTGCAAATGGCTCAGACTGAAGCCACACCTTTGGGATCACTTTTGCTCACAGCTTAGCGGGACCAAGAAAATAAAGCCCTGCCCATGTTCTCTGTCCTCAGCAAAACCGGAAAAGCCACCTCATTTTAAACCCCGGGCCAGCTCCGTGCCAAGGCTCTGTGTGCCTCCCTGGGTGCTCTGGAAGCCTCAAGAGCAGCTCATCTCCAAGCTGGCATTACGTCTTACAAGATCAAGGCCACAATAAAACACCTCACACAACACAAACGCACGCAAGTGCTCCACATTCCAGGGACTCTGAGACGGGAAGTGACGAATAATGCCATTTGCAAAGGAAATGCAATCAAAATGCAATTAAACCCTAAACTGACCATAAAACCGGCGCCAATTTAATTGCTTGTACAGAAAGCACACCTGCCGCACGTACCCAAGGTCTGCACAGTGTATCTCCCCGAGCCAGACAGCCCCTGTGACCCAGCAGTTCTGTACACAGCCCAGGGGATGGGCACGGATGGTGCCGCTGGGCACCCAAACCACATGGGCACAGCCAGAGGCTGCACGAGCTATGGAGTTTTCAATGTCAGTGCTTGCAGAGGGAGAGCAGAAGGGGCTGTAACGGGGCAACACCACCACGACTGAGAACACCGTGATGAAGGGACACCGTGCATTGTCCCCACGGGGAGGTGACGTGACGGTGCAGGCGTGCACAAGAGCTGAGCTCGGGTTCTCTGCAACAGAGGCCAAACGCAAGACCCCAGGGCAGCGTCCCCACTGTGCCACCCTGACGGGCTGACAGCCCAGTCGCTGGTGTGATTCCACTCCAGGAATAAAAACCTGGACGGAACGTGCGCTCTCTGCAGCCCCAGACGCCACGGGGATGGATGCGGAGGCTGCTGTCGGGCTGAGCAGGAAGGTGTCTCCTCTCTGGCAAACCCTGGCATGTTTTTTTTTTAGCGGAACCTGTAAAGCCATGATGTCAGAGCATGAGGTTATTCCCTTTTAAAGGAGAGGGGAACCAGCCTCTTCTTCAGGCTGAGCTTGCAGCAGCCCACGCTGCCACTCACAGGGGTGATTCCCCAGATCTCCTAGGGAGGAAGGGTTCCCTTCCACCAAAAGCCCTGTTGTCAACGCAGGTTTTGGCGCTTGCACAGTCAGGGCTGACAAGCCCATTCTCCCCATCTCTGCCCCCGTGCTGCCCTCAGCAGTGAGGGAAAACAGGAGGGAGGGCTCTTTTTGCTCCCGTGGAAACCCGGTGAGTGCCGTCAGCGCCCTTACATAACTGGGCTTTGGGCTGGACCCTCCTGCACACCCAGAGCATCATCGCGTCACATCTCATCTCCAAGGGAATAAGCGCTGCTCTCCTGCGCTGGAAGCACACGCTCCTGCTTTCCCTCCAAGAGAAAACTCCCAGCAAATAGCCATAAATAACCTGGGACAGGGGGAGCTGGAGGCTGGATTATGGGATGGAGATTTAATAACTCCCTGCTCTGCCTGCAATAAAAGCCGATCAGAGAGCAAATCTCAGCCTGATCCACAGGGAAGCTGGCAGGGACAGACGGGAGCTGCCGGCAGCACCCACGGAGGCTCCCATGGGAAACAGGTGCCAGCCCTTCCCAGGGGATGGCACAGGGCAGGAACAATTTCAGGCAGGCAGTCGTGTGGGCAAGGAGCAGAAAACACTCCTTTATTTAGCTGCCACCTCAGAGCCACCCCCCATGGAAGGGCATCTTTCCAGAGTGACACTACAGAAGTCCTCCAAGACCTCTATCATGCTTTTTCCCCCCCTCATTTTCTTGGTTTTAAAAAAAAACAAACAACAAACCCAAAAACAAAAACCCAGACAGGCAGAATCTGTGAGCAATTTTTTTAAAAATAGGATTTCATCATCTGAACCACATTCATGTAATTTTTTCCCAGTCACAGAGGAAAGACACTGTACTTGGGGAAAAGAAGTTTCTGAAAATCCAGCCATTGCAGCAGTTGTGAATAATTAAAAGTGCATCATGAAACAGGCAGCACTAAGGGCCATTCCTTAAACACATGCCTCATTCCAGGGACACTGACAGCAGTCTGTGGTATCCAAGAAGAGAGCACTCCCACAACAATTTCAGAAATCATTAGCACCTATTTTACTGACACAGCCTTTGCACCAAAACCCTTCACCATGTAAACATTCTTCTGCAGAGCTAATCATACTCCTTTCAGCACGAGGAATATTCATCAGGAGCCAAGGCATGTTAAAACAAGTAGTTTAAGACATTCTGAAACTGTTTATGCTTAATTATGATTTATCTGATTGGTTCCTAAAAAGCCTTTACAGGGGCATGTCACCAACACAGGGCTCTTCTTGATGCCAGTTGTTACCTTTTATTCTCCATTCCATCACGGTTTTTACAAGGTTAAACAACACCTAAATGTCACTCTTGGATTGCAAGATTTGTTGGTTTTTTTTTTCTTTTCTCATCAGGAAAGACAACAAAAACATATTGTTCCCCTGACAGACAGAAACCAGGCAACACCTAGAGGCTCCCTTTGCTGGGGCCAGCTACTGCAGGTACAAACCTGTTGGAAACAAAAGGTACTCCGAGGCAGTTTTACAAAGCTCTCCTGCACACAGGCCAGGGGCACAGCTGCCAGGGACACCCCTGTCCCTGAGGATGGGAGAAACCTTTACAGAAACCAGGGCCTGGCTTCAGTTTGTACAACCCTGTCACGGTGAGGGCGCTGAGCTCCTGCTGCTGTCCCCAGAAGGTCACAAATATTCACAGAAGTTTTCAAAAACATCTGGGTAATTCGAGCTGCATGGAGCAAACCCACACGTGTATTTATAAAGCACAGGGCATCACCCATTGCCAGCTTGCTGCTGCACAGTGAGGTGACACGCTAGTGCCATTACAGGTGGATTCATTGGAAAATGCCCCCTTGCAGGGGCCACAGGGCTGCCAGCACGTGATGAAAAAAAACATTCCAGAAACTACAAATTTGAAAAAAATTACACTCAGATTTAAGGGGGTGCATAAAAATCCAACAAAACCAATAGAGAAGCACTAGCTCTTAGACCCAGGGTATCCCAAGGGCCTGAAACCACCAGCCCTATCCGTGTCCCCCCAGGAGGGTTCCCACCATGCAAAGGCAGCACGGAGCATTACAGCCACACAGGGATGGGAACCCAGAAAAACAAAAAGCGAGGATGGGAACTCAAAAAAAAGGAGGAAACGCGGCGACAAGGAAAAAAGAACGTTCAGCCTTGGCTCTCCAGTACTTTTAGCCTGTTTGCGTCCCTCCTGCGACCCGGAGCAGCATCCTGAAGGTGAGCTGCCACCTGTGCCACCAAACAGCAGGCGGATGGGTGCGATGGAGCAGCGAGGCAGAGGAGCTGCCAGGAGACCCAGGGGACAGCGTGGGGAGCGGGGACAACGCCTCGGTTGGCAGGCACGTACCAGCAAAAGTGCTGCTCTTCCGGAAGCAGAGAGAGGGAGGGACGTGACACGAAGCCATGCAGGCACGTATCCCTAAAAGCGGCATGCTGATGGAGCACAGGCCTCGCAAGCAGCGCTCTGGAGTGGAGCAAAACCACTCCTGCCCCACTGGGAACCAGCTGCCAGCAGCTGCAGGGCGGCAGAGCCGCCACAGGCACCTTCCCCTACAGAACAGCCAAAAGCGAGGGGCTCAGAACCCGTTCCAAAAGGATATAAACAGGAAAAGATGCCTTACATCCTCCAAAAACAGTAGCCTGCCCCTTTTTTTTTTTTCTTTTTTAAATGGAGGGTTGTTGCTTGGTTTTTTTTATTTTCTTTTTCCGGACAAAACCAGACCGATCCATACGAACACTTCACAGCTCCCCTGCCAAACCATTTCCCCTGCTGCCAGACAATAGGGAGCCCCACGCTGCCAACCCAGCCTGCAATAAATAACCCCCAGAGGACCACAGAGTTTCCCCTGTGCTCCCCCCATGCCTTCCCCACAGCCATTCCGCCTCTCCTGGGCCGCCGCACACCCTTGTGCTTATCTTGGCTGTCNCATCCCTCCATCCCTCCCTCCATCACCCGCGGGGATGCTCGGGGGGGTTCACACCAGGGTTCTCCCACAGCTGGCTGGCTCTGGGCACAAAGCAACAAAACCAATGGGGGGGGGCGGTTTAAAAATNAAATATAACACACACACACAGAGCCAGAGGGAGAAGGCCTTACCCAGGCATGCACGCCTGGCACAGCAGCAGCAGCAGCACTTACAGATCCTCCTGGAAAAGGGACGGAATGGGGGCTGGGGCACTGGGAGAGCCCGGTCCGTGGGGCCAGAAGGCGCAGGGGGATGCGGGCGCAGGGTGGTCGCAGGATGAGCTGCCTCCAGCTCCTCGCAAGAGCCGCTGGGTGGAAAAGCAAAGCACCCAAAACACAGGAGGCAGAGGTGGAAAACACAGAGCACGGGAGGGGTGGGCACGGGAGTGGGGCAGGGTGGGTCACCCGCACGCAGGAGCTGAGGTCCCCCCCTTGCACAGCTGGAAAGCAGGAGGTGCTCCCCTCCTCCTCCTCCTCCTCCTCCTGCTCCCGCTGCCCGGGGAGGTTCTCAAGCCCCGGGAACGCCACAAATGAGCGCTGCTGATGCTGCCATTGGGGCTTCCTCCCCCCGGGTACCCCAGGTGGGCCTCAGCACCGCCGGAGGGGGCGGCAGGGGGGGAACCTCTGCTCCCCCACGCCAGCCCGGCTCGGGGATGTTGGCAATCATCCTCCCAATGTGCAATCCCACAGCGGGCCAGAACTGCCATGTTTCNAAATAATAATTAAAAAAAAAAACCGGCGCGGGCGGGGAGCAGCCGCGGGCCGGGGAGGCGGGGGGATGCCCATCTAACCTTTTTGACCTGGTCCTCCTTCAGCTCCGTGAAGTAGTAGGCCAGGAGCTGGGCGGCGATCATCCTGCCGGCTGCACGGCGGCTCCGCGCACGCAGCGATNTGGAGGGTTGTTGCTTGGTTTTTTTTATTTTCTTTTTCCGGACAAAACCAGACCGATCCATACGAACACTTCACAGCTCCCCTGCCAAACCATTTCCCCTGCTGCCAGACAATAGGGAGCCCCACGCTGCCAACCCAGCCTGCAATAAATAACCCCCAGAGGACCACAGAGTTTCCCCTGTGCTCCCCCCATGCCTTCCCCACAGCCATTCCGCCTCTCCTGGGCCGCCGCACACCCTTGTGCTTATCTTGGCTGTCTAAATATAACACACACACACAGAGCCAGAGGGAGAAGGCCTTACCCAGGCATGCATGCCTGGCACAGCAGCAGCAGCAGCACTTACAGATCCTCCTGGAAAAGGGACGGAATGGGGGCTGGGGCACTGGGAGAGCCCGGTCCGTGGGGCCAGAAGGCGCAGGGGGATGCGGGCGCAGGGTGGTCGCAGGATGAGCTGCCTCCAGCTCCTCGCAAGAGCCGCTGGGTGGAAAAGCAAAGCACCCAAAACACAGGAGGCAGAGGTGGAAAACACAGAGCACGGGAGGGGTGGGCACGGGAGTGGGGCAGGGTGGGTCACCCGCACGCAGGAGCTGAGGTCCCCCCCTTGCACAGCTGGAAAGCAGGAGGTGCTCCCCTCCTCCTCTTCCTCCTCCTCCTGCTCCCGCTGCCCGGGGAGGTTCTCAAGCCCCGGGAACGCCACAAATGAGCGCTGCTGATGCTGCCATTGGGGCTTCCTCCCCCCGGGTACCCCAGGTGGGTCTCAGCACCGCCGGAGGGGGCGGCAGGGGGGGAACCTCTGCTCCCCCACGCCAGCCCGGCTCGGGGATGTTGGCAATCATCCTCCCAATGTGCAATCCCACAGCGGGCCAGAACTGCCATGTTTCCACTCCTGCCGCGCTCGTCCTTGCGGCAGCGCTCCGCATCCCCGCGCCGCCCGGCAGGGAGCGGCCGCGGGAGGCAGGGAAGGGAAACCTATGGAAATGCCTCCTTTGGGGCACAGCTGACAACCATTTCCTGTAAATCCTGAACCTGCGGCGGCACGGGACTCAAACACGACCTGCCGGAGCCAGGATGCCGGCAGGCGCCCTTGAAGGGGAAATGCCCTCTCCAGGGATGCCGGTGCCCACCAAAAACCCCGATTAGCCCCCACCACCCTGCCCTGGGTGCCAGAGCCCCCCCTGGGCTGAGCTCAGCCCCGCCGCTGTGTGCATCCCT
>VWZF01002761.1:789262-846045 GCA_013396755.1 Sclerurus mexicanus | reverse complement strand
CGGGATGCAGGATGCGGGATGCAGGATGCAGAAGCAGCAGGGTGATGCCAGGCTGCCATGGGGTAGCCCCACAGTGTTCCCGGGATGCAGGATGCAGGAGCAGCAGGGTGATGCCAGGCCGGCACAGGGCAGCCCCACAGTGTTCCCAGGATGCAGGAGCAGCAGGGTGATGCCAGGCCGGCACAGGGCAGCCCCACAGTGTTCCCAGGATGCAGGAGCAGCAGGGTGATGCCAGGCCGGCACAGGGCAGCCCCACAGTGTTCCCAGGATGCAGGAGCAGCAGGGTGATGCCAGGCCGGCACAGGGCAGCCCCACAGTGTTCCCAGGATGCAGGAGCAGCAGGGTGATGCCAGGCCGGCACAGGGCAGCCCCACAGTGTTCCCAGGATGCAGGAGCAGCAGGGTGATGCCAGGCCGGCACAGGGCAGCCCCACAGTGTTCCCAGGATGCAGGAGCAGCAGGGTGATGCCAGGCCGGCACAGGGCAGCCCCACAGTGTTCCCAGGATGCAGGAGCAGCAGGGTGATGCCAGGCCGGCACAGGGCAGCCCCACAGTGTTCCCAGGATGCAGGAGCAGCAGGGTGATGCCAGGCCGGCACAGGGCAGCCCCACAGTGTTCCCAGGATGCAGGAGCAGCAGGGTGATGCCAGACCATACCCCACTGGGGCTGTGCAGCTGCAGCAGCCATGGGGACAGGCTGCTGGAGGCTGCCCTGAAAACACACACACCAAACCAGCAGGGACCAGGGATTGTCCCCCCGTACTCGGCACTGGTGTGGCCACACCAGGAGTGCTGTGTCCAGTTCTGGGCCCCTCAGTTTAGGAAGGACATTGAAGTGCTGCAGCTGGGGAAGGGTCTGGAGCACAAATATGATGAGGAGCAGCTGATGGAGCTTGGCCTGGAGAAAAGGACTCCCCGAAGTGATCTTATTACTCTGTACAGCTCCCTGACAGGGGGTTGTAGCAACCCAGGCAACCAGCAACAGGACAAGAGGACACTGCCTTAAACCGTGTGGGTTGGACATCAGGAGGAATTTCTTCACAGAAAGGGTGATTAGATATTGGAATGGGCTGCACAGGCAGGTGGAGGAGTCAAAGTCCTGGGGGTGTTTAGGGAAAGACTGGACATGGCACTCAGTGCCATGGTTTAGTTGACATAGTGGTGCTGGGCATAGGTTGGACTCGATGATCTTCTGTGATTCTCTGAGAGCACCCAAAACCAAAGAGTCAAACCTTTGAGGAAACAGCAAAACCTCGGGAAGCTCCACTAATGCCCGGGTGTCATCCTGCAGGCCTGGACAGACAGCCGAGCTGCTGGAGACCTGACAGCTGTACTTTCAGGGAGCCCACATTCATATTCCATCAGCAAAATCCCCACGTCAAAGGTGCTCTCATGCACATTGTGTCAGTTCTTGGGGTGTCCTGCGCAGGGCCAAGAGTCAGACTCGATATTCGATGATAATAGAGGAGACGGCCTCTCCTCCCTGGGTGTGATGCCCACATTTTTGCCACATAGGAGGGCGTTCCCCAGCACCACCGTGAAGGCTCTGAGTGCCCACGTGCCCCTCTGAAATCTGAAGGCCAAGTGCAGGTGCCAAGTGACACATGCCAGCAGCCCACGGGGTTCTTGCCTGCACCCAGTCCATCCGCAGGGACAGGAACACACACCCATGCGAAGGGCGGTGATGCCGAAGGCGTGATTTGCATAGGGATTGTCTACCACAGTCTTAAGTGATTAAAAACCTGCTTCTTGAGTTTCCGGCTTCCTTTTCAGTGCTACTTTAATTAAATGGTTTCACTGGCCAAAATCAGGAGCTGCTTTGGCAGACGCATCCTCTTTCAGACTGGCCTAGTCACTGGAGGCAGGGTGGGCAGGATTTCCTTCTCCGCCTCCCAGCTCGGAGAGATTTTCATCAAGCGTTTCACTGCTCTGCACGGTGTTACTCCTGCTCATTCACTTGGCAAGCTAATGAGCACCATTCCCAGGCTCCCTGGCACAGGCAGGCTGCCTCGCTGCGGGCACAGCAGCATCGCCCTGCGACCAGGCACAGCTGGAGCTCACGGGCAGCACAAGAACGTGGGGCTGAGCTGAATCATCCCAGTGTCCAACGTCACCCAATCCCTTACACGGGCTGACCAAGCTCTCACTCAGATGTAATGCACTGCTCAGTCACGCTCCTCCTCTTCTGCTGGTCAGAAACTATTTTTAATTCCCAGCCAGGCTCGCTCCTGCTTTTAATCCATCTGTCATCTGCTAAACCTTGTCTTTCATCTGAAATCGCTCTCCTCGCTCTCGGATGTTCACTTTCTATAAATACACTGAAAGTAACCCTACACATCCCCAGCTTTTGCTTCACTAGGTAAGACAGACTTAGCTCTTTTTGGTCTGAACACTGCCTGACACTGCTCAGTTCCCACAGCTTCTGTGTTAGTGGAGCTGCCTCTATGCGAGGTTTACAAAAATTTCTATCTATCTGCTCCGGGTCAGACACCTAAACATCACCTAGACCCACAGTACTCCCCCCAGTTACCTTGCTGCAGGAAGACTTACTCAGTTTAAACACTTGAATACAAGCTCAAGTTGTTTTCAGCTAATCTTTGACCAAGCAAAAGTAATTCAAACCATCCTGTCTGGCGCTCAAAGAATTTGAGCCAGACAACTAAGAGTTTAAGAAGTCCAAAATATTCAAAGTGGTTGTGAATAAGAATGGTCTTCTCTTTAAAATGACACTTAAGAATGTGCAAGAGGAGGATGTTTGTTTTCTTCATCTGCCAAAATTGTGACGTGGAAGAGAATTGAGAATGTCACCAATCATTAAAATGGCTTTTGGCTCCCCTGGCCATTTGTATTGTACCATATTTCCAAACTCAGAAGCAACTGTCTCAGGTTTCCTTTAAGCTAGAAAAAGCAAAAAATACGTCCAAAACATCACTGTGCAAGCCCCCTTAGTTCTGTGCAATGAAAATAAAACCTGTACACATTACAACCCCACAAATAAATTAAAGAACTAAGCATACGCTTGAGCAGGAGGTGTTTTGTGACAAAGTCAGAAGCAGTTAGGGGATGGCTAAACACGTATTGCAAATAATTGGGTTTGTCTTCAGTTGCTGAGTGTGGCATTCAGGGAAAACCAACTTGACAGCTTAAAAGCCACCAGAGAAAAAGTAACAGTCCATCCAAGGCAAAAGAGCTGCAATATTTAGACATGGCATTTTTAAACTGCTCTGCACAAGGATAAGAGTGCATGACCAGCTTTCACGCTGTAACCAGCGCTGGGATGAACAAGCTTTCCTCCTGCCGGAGAGCTGGAATATCCCCAGAGAGCTAAATATTCTTGCGGATGCTCCAACCCTTTGCAAGCCCTCTTTGCCAGGCCAGCAATGAGCACAGAGGTGTTATTTTGGGGGGCCTGGGAGGAGCTGTGCACAGGCTGCCAGGCAGGAGCAGCCAGCCCTCAGTCTCTGTGAGTCTCGTAACATCGAGCCCTGGGTTTTCCCTTCTGCCTCACTGGAAGGGATCAGTTCAGCAGCCAATTAATTACTGGCACCTCACTTACTCTGCCAGGCATCCAGCAGGCTATTTTGAAAGCCACTGCCCTTGAAGACAAATTACTGCAGGCTGAACGTGACACCTGATGACTTGCAGCTATTCTAACTGCACTCTAATCTTATTGTCCCTCTTTAACTGTACCGAAGTGTTTGAACTCACTCAAGTAATTCTCTGTATCAGCTCTCCTGGATGTGTTTTGGTTGTGGTTTTTTTTTCCCACCCTTTGCCTGTTTCTTCACTAAGTGTTCACTGCTCTATACAAGTCTACATTCCAACTGGACTCCTATACAATGTGGGGATTTTTTTTTTTTAAATCATGTCCATCACATAGTTTTGATGCACACAGCTGCTAGATGCTTTCCACTTTTGTAAGGAAACAATACAGTTGTAGTTGTGTTTGTTGGCTTTTTTTAAGTGTCTGGAAAATGACTGATCCCCTTTTCCTCCCCTCACTGCATTTTCCTTTCACAGTTCTCAAAACAAAGTGAAAGAAAGCACCCTCTCTAATAAGTAGTAAGTTCCCAGTTTGTGACAGCACCTCTGGTTAACAAGGGAATTTTTAGGTAGCCTTTGAAGCTCCCATTCCAGGGCAGGAAACCACGTGCTTGCACAGAAGAAATCACCGTTCGTTTGTGCTGAACTTAGCACAGAAGCTACTAAGAAGTCTAAAAGCAGCAGAGATATCAATTTGATGAGCAATGCAGCCGAACAAGGTTAAACACATGGAATTTCACCTTGCCAGGAGGCACAGCAAGCAGGAATTACCACACAGCCAGCCAGGGCGCTTTAGCTGCTGTTTCCCCTATGAAAAAACAAAATTAGCTAGGAATGCCTCGAGGGCAGCTCATCTCATGCACAGGAAAGGCCACTCCAAGTGCAGACAGAGTAGCGCGCACTTCGAAAATGGGGTTTATGCTCCTGGTACGGGACACCAGCACTACGTTTCCAAAGGACATTTTAGGCACAAGGACTAGCAAGAGGTTCTGGCCTAGTTTTGGCCTGTTTTGTTGGGGATGCTCCAGAGAGAGGGTGAGCTACCTTTTACTACAGTCCCTTTGAAAGGATTTTTGCACCATTCACCACCCTGAGCATTTGAGGGCCAAAGTGCAGGGCTATGGGTTTCGAGACTTAAATCCCTGGATTCTAAAGTGGGGCCATGAAGAGAGGACAGTGGAGGAGGAAGCAAATTCAGCAAAGGAGGAGTGTTGTCTAGTGGTTCACATGGGAACAGAGACTCCTGGGGCAGGTGGAGATGCTCTGTGTCTCAACTCCCCATATGTGAGCATCAGGTTGGCTTTTATTTCTTTAAACTGGTTGCTGCTCTTCAGCAGAGGATGCAGAGAACACGACCCACCCCAAACACAAGAAAACCAGAAAGCAGATAAACACAAGCCCCAAACCCATGGCTTACAATAAAGCCCCACTTTCTGGAAGGTCTGGATGATGATTTCTTTTTAAACCTCTTAGTGATTGTGAGGTTCATTAAACTGGGGGGAAAACCCCATTATTCCATCTTTAGTTATATGGTACTACATTTTTTCTACATTTTTTCCACTGAGGTGAGAACTGCTGCATCAAGCAAGCACTTCTTGCAGGGCATTAGTACCAAGTCATTATTGCAGCTCATATACCAATAAAACAGACCATAAACACACACATTTATATGCACACAAAAGCATATCAACAAACTCAGTTTGTAAGGTAATAGAAGGGCGTTGGCGTTAGGATGATGAATCCAATGTCAAGGAGTTGCCTTTCCTGACCAGGAGGTGAAGCATTTGTTTCATTTCATAAAACATCTCAACTTGAGCAAACTGAAATGAGCACAAATGCAGATTTCTGATACCTACTAAAGCTCCAATGCTAGTAAGCAATGTTAAAAGAAATTACACTGAAAAAATGACAAATTATAGAGTGAAAACCGGTTTGAAATTTCAGAAGGGATAAGTTTAAAGTATTTTCAGTTGTTCAGTTCAAATCTGTTATTTGAGAGGCAGTTCAATACCAGTTAAAGAACGTCTGCATAACCAGCAAGTCACTTAAGTGAAGTCACAAGGATTTAAACAGAGGAAATATAGCCTAATTTATTGTACTATATAGAGACAGCTTTTCCATATCTGCTTTCAGCTTGTCAGAGATCACTGAGCTCGCCTGTCAAAGTTCAGCTCTAACACTGTGTTAGATGACATACAAAACCAAAGGCAGTCCTTCAGCCTTGCAAGGAGCAGTAAACCTCCGCAGCCAGCTGGTTTCTGTGCACTGGTGTGCTCTATCCCAGGGAGGTTTGAATGGCAAAGACCCAGTCAGTGCCCTTTAATGGCAGTGCACCTTTGCTACGTGAGCAGTAAATCCATAAGGAACAGCTTGGACTTCCAGCAGAGGGAACAAGACCTGCCTCTCCCTTTTGGCTTTCCACTAATACCAAACAAGGCAACACCTCTCAACCCAGGCAAAGAGGCCCATTTCCACTCAGGACACACCTTTCTCCTTGCTCCACCATTTGATCCTAGTGAAAAATCAATTTGCATCACAAGTCCCAAACTCACAGGGTGCCAGCATTAATTGCAGAGGCTTTAGGTTTATGCTCCTTTTCCAGCAAGACCCACCGTAAGAGACTCTCCCCTCACATTAGGGTCTCCCCAGTAAGTTAAGGACCCCCACCCTTTAACCCAGAAGGGGTGAGAAGCAGGTACTGACTTTGCACAGCGCGGGGCAGCAGGAGCCAGGAACGTCCACGGCATTCGACTCCTCCTGCGTGGCCATAGCAGGAGCACCTCTTGCCATGTCACATGGTCATCACAGCGGGCTGTCAGCAAGAAAGGAGGCAGAAAGGTAGGTTTTCACATCTCCCTCCCCAACCCCGAGATGTCTCTGAAATCCAAAAACCCCGCAGACAGGTGCTTCCTTAAAAGCCATCCAGTGGCTGGGATACAGCAGACACAGATTCACTGTTACCATCACCCTGAGAGAGAGGGGAAACCAGGGCCATATGGGCTGTGGACCACAAGTGTGACCCAGAAGAACGGTGGGAATTTGGAATAGGTTGGCAAAGCACTGGCCCTTGTACAGCTCCAAGATACAGGGGTGCCATGGGGTTCCTGCTGCACACAGGGAAGAAAGGCTTAGCAAGGAAATGTGTGGTCTGAGTCCTGCTACAGTTTGTTATTCTAATTAAAAGAACATAAAAAGCCTTGGAAAAAACCAAAATATTCACATTACAAGTCAGTACCGTAGGACAGTCAGAGATGCTGGACTTGCAGCTAAGTGTCATCCAGGAGCAACTGCAGATGTTTGAGCTGGTGATACCTTTTTTTGGGCCAGAGTCCAAAGCTGTCTCAACAGAGGCTGGAGGAAGATGCAAAGAACACCTCGGAGCAAAATTTTGGCTTCTTCAACTTTACAGGCTGTTGTCATGAAACGTTTTAGAGTGGGATCAGAACCCAATGTGGTCAGCCCTGGCCAGGTCCTGGGGGATCTGTGTGGTCTGTTTGGGGTCGTCCTCTCTCCCCACCCCGACATTTTTCCCCTCAAGCCACTCTCGGGTCTTTGGGGTGCCCGTGCCTGGGGTAGCAGTGGGACTGAAGGTTCTCTGTAAGAAAAAGTGGGAAGTGCCTCAAGCTGGGCTCACCTTCGGCTCCTGGGCACTCTGCAGTGGGGCAGGTATCCGTAACGGTGGATACTGGTGCATACTGATAACACTTCCACACTGGGGAAGCTGTTGCTTTCATTTTGTCTTTGTTTCTCACCATCCAAACCCATTTTAATTAATATTCCCCAAGTGGAGACAGTTTTGCCCATGATGGTGATCAGTGAGTCATCTCCCGTCCTTTTGTCCACCCGTGAGTTTTTCCTCCTATTTTTTCCCCCATCTTGCTGAGGAGAAGACTCTCAGTGGGCTCTGTGGGCATCAGGCAGCCAGATACAGCCAACCTCCCACACCAGGTCAAATGCAAACCTAGAAGAGATTCGAGCCCTTATTTTCATTCTCAGATTCTCACACAAAAAAATATAGAGAGAAATAAAAAAAATTCCAAAATTCACATTACGTCTCAGAAAGCAAGTTCTTGTTTTAATTAAGTAGGTTTCCCTCTAACCCATTTCTGGTAGGAAACTTGAGAGGTTGGCTTCACAGAATAGCTACAAAAGGTGGGTAATGGAGACTTTTTTAAAAAATATTTTTAAAAAAAGGTTTTTCTTGCTCTCTCAGTGCTTTAAATGGGGAACCTAGCCCTCTGGGCTTCCTGGCCAGCAGCTCTGGCCCCAGATACCAGCAGCAGCCCCCAGGACTCACTGCAGCAACAGATAACCCCATCCTGCTTGTCTTTCCCTTCTCTCCCTGAAGAAGATACGATTTTTAGGAAAGCAAAAGTATCCTCACAAGAGCCCTGATATATTAGGCCACTAAAACTCGTCTCCTGCTGGCCCTTTGACAGGTGGTGAGTTCACCAGCCCCGTCTAGAACCTGGCCCAGGACCGACAGACCTGTGCTCTCACTCAGGGCATCCCTGTCTCCCAGCAGGGTTACAGGTATTTTTGCTCTGATGCTTGGCATTGATACAAACAAATGTTTTAATCACACGATTTATCTATAACCATGCTTTGGACACGTTACCGCAACGACAGCCTGTGGCTACCAGTCAACTTTGGAGACCCAGAAAACTCCCTCAAGCTGTTTTATCACTTGCCTTGAGTATCAGATGCCACGGATTCAGGTCACCAGCATGAAGCTGCAGGGATGCAGGCACGGCACAGGTGACACAGGTGAGCTCTCATGTTTTCAGTGTCAGCCTGCCCACATCCTTCCCTCCCCTGACAGCAGTATCATTGCATGCACTCCCCTGGGTGGTGGGATGAACACCCTCCTTGCAGAGCTTTGTCGGCACCCCAAGTGCCCTAAAGGGATTTTTGCCTCTTTCTGCAGCACTGCATATTCAGAACAGCAGGATTTGACTCGGGCTCCTTAAACTTGGACCAGTGCTGGGACAGTAAGTCCAAACAGTCTCCAACTGGAAAAGAGGAATTTGCTTACAAATAAAACTGAAATTGTCACGTACCCTTGGCTTTATCTGGAGACCAGTCTGGACAATAAGATACAGCCACCAGCACAAACAGGATCCCAAATACATTTGAAGAGCAAAAGAGCCTCTCTGCAGTCGGGTGATGATGGTGCTTCATTTGGATCTGCTCTCCAAACACTTCCACAGCACCCCCTTCCAATCACAACATGCCACTTTGAAATGCCAGTACCACTTAGCTCCTGAGCCTATTAGACCATGAAGCAACAAAGCCAGAGAAGCAAAAATAACCCAGATACCTACTTTAGCACCCAGTTGAGCAGACAGGTGTTATCCCAAGGGCTCCATGGCAAAAGCATCCTCTGAAATGCCACACCTTGACCTCTGCACAACAGGCGGCATGAAGGTGGTCTCCAAAAACCGTGGTGTCTTCCCAAAAGGTGCTAATATTAACTATAGTCCTTTGTTTCTTTGCACTCAAGGTTTCTCCCCGTCAGCTTTCTGGCATTTGCCAGCATGGTGCACGCTTTACTGGGCAGATATTGAGCTGCAAATTCCTTCATGTTTCTCTATCCACAGCATTCTGCAGCTAAAGCTTTAGCTGGCCAGATGAAAATGCCACTTACTGCTTCTTCCTGCTGCAGTTCGTTGAATTAAAACCTCTTTGTTTGGGAGCTGTAAACAAATTCTTCTTAATCCTTCAATAAAAAATGTCAATTATGCGCTCTAACAATGTAACTTCATTGTGATGAAAGAAGTCATTGCTATTGCTCTAATCGTGATAACATATCAGCTGCTTTTAGAGTCAATTCCTTTTTGTGCAAAATTTAATGACCATGCAACTATTCAAATTTCAGACTAACAGACTGGGCTTTAGACCTACAGCTCTGAAAACCCTTTAGATCTTGCTCTGAAAACACAGACTTGAAAGCAACAGAAAAGGCTCTAGAGCAGAATTTCCGAGCTCAGGACACTAAACACCTTCACAATTCATTCAGCACGGCCAGGCTGGGGCCCACGTCAAACACAGCTACTTCACTGGAGAGCCAAGGAGAGAGAGCCAAACTCTCAGCACGCTGTCACAGGCACTTGCCAGGCCCGTGGCTTTCATTTGGCTTCGCTGGGAGCCGTGTTTATGTCCGGTTTCCTCGCCTCCCCCTGGTTTCAGTGCATTTCCTGCAGAATCGCTGGCCGCAGCAGATGTGCCCTTCAGGCATTTCAACTTTTTTTTTTGCTGTTGTTTTTTTTTTCTCATGCCAGTATTTATCGCATTTGTTTCCAGAATCAGCTGCTGCTCCCAAATCAGCGTCCGTAACTTTCCGCTTTGAAGTATTCAGGACATGCCTGCTGGGAAAGCATCTTCCCTGTTTACCTGCTCAGACCCTCATAGACCTTCCCTCCACGCCTTGCCACCATCCTGCAGAGAGCTCCCCTCCGACCAAGCTGCCCATCACCAGCCAGTCTGCTCCATTAACCACTTACACTCCAATTCCTGCTTTATTTGTGCATCCAGGGGCGGCTGCTGCCCCAGGATCTCAGCTCATCCCAGACGGTGCCGTGCCCTGCACTGAGAGGAATGCCTGTGCTAAACTCAGCCCCAGGGGTCTCACCCTCTCCGGGTCTCACCCTCTCCACGTCTCCCTGCAGCAACACAGGACAGCCTTTTTTTAGCTCCCAGGAGGGGATGCAGCCTGCAAAGGATGAGGAAAGTCCTCTGCAGTGGCCTGGCAGGCAGCGGTCCCAGTCCCACAGCTACACAGATGGCCAAGGCAGCCCTACAGGAACAGGGGCTTCCCAGGTGCGCAGAGACCTTTGGCAAGCTGAACATCCACGCGGCAAACTGAGAGCAACAAAAACACACGTCGGAAAAGTAAATCCAATCAGCAACTCTGGTGGGTTCGAGAACAGAACCCTGGCACTTCTGCAATGCCTGAGGCAGGGAGCTACATCTCACCTCCAAGTCCAAAGAGAATGGATGCCAGGAAGGTTGAAACCCCACCGCTTCCTTCCCCTTCTGTCCTGCCCAAAGAACATTTAAAAAAATGAAGCAGTTAACTCAATGAACATCCTTGAATAGCCCTTCTGTGGCTTCTAAGGTATCACACTTTACATTGCTGTTGTGCCTTTTCTCCACTGTTAAGACTTACTTTAAAGTTGTTCTGATATGCAATAATGAATTTGCAGGGAAGCTTTGACTGTCGACACTTCACACATCTCTCCCCTCTTCTCCAAACAGCCTTTATCCTTCCCAGCAAAAGAAGAAAATAAAATATAGTGGGAGTGAAACAGACTCAGTCTCCCCTCATTTCTTTTAATATCCCTTTGGCTTGTTTTTCACCTGGTTTTAACTCAGGCTTTTCTAGATGAAAACATGAATTTGGGAGCTTTTTGGGGGGGGTTGTGTTATTTTGAGTTTGGATTTTTTTTTATAGCAAGTCAGGAAAGCTCAAGGGTGAAAGGACCTTCTTCCACTCCCCTGAGCAAGCTCCTGCTTGCTGAGATTCCCCAGCATTTGGTTCTCCAGCACAGGAATCCTCTCACCTGGAGCCCTTTGTCCATTTTCCTGCAGCCAATTCCTTGTGCCAGTGGGACGAGTATTCTGGAGGAACCCACGTTTACCAGGTTTCTTACCAAATCTGTTCTCTCACAGCTTTTACTAACTCTGGAGGTGCCTGGGCTGTGCGAGGCCCTGGGACATGGAATGCAGATACAGGGTAAGGCTGGGGAGGGAAGGGGCTGGCGTCTGGAGGGCATTAAAAAAGCACACAACAAGATCCAAATTATTTCGGCATTCCCCTCTCAGACAGACATGACCCATCACGTTTACAGCACCTTCAGTGTGCACCTGCAAGGCGATACTATCAATGAGAGAAGGGAAAACATTAATTAAACTTTTGGTGGTTTTCTATCTTGCTTTACACATCAGCTTTACAGGGTGGGTGAAGTGCTGTGACAAGGAAGATATCCACATTACTTCCCTTCCCACTGCCACCCCAACAGGCCATCCATAGGAATGTACAGGAAAAAATGTCTTTTTATTATTATTACTTTTATAGATATATGATTTGACAAGCGACCAACTTGACAAGCCTGAGAAATGCTCTGGATAAGCCCCCAGTGACAGTTCAAGGCAGTGGAAGTCCCTTCTAGAGAGAATAAGTTTACCTAGAGCAGGACAACGTTCACTGAGTCTCCTCCTCTCCCTGTATCCCTCCCTCTCCACCTGTTCCTACGGTGATCTTGTATCTGGGACTCCCAAACCAAAGCCAGCTCACTTCACCAAATGCAAAGAAACAAATCAAGAAAGATCAAAGAAACAATAGTTTCATTTTGGTACTACCTACATTTCAGGCTCAAACGCCTTTACACTAATCTGCTAATCCTATATAATATTGACTGCCCAAGAAAGGAGATCACACTAATCAGGATTTCTAAAGGATTTACACGTGATCCTACACTTACTTTTGAACTTTGTCAGAGTGACAAAGGGAATGTATCACCACCAAGCTGCTACTGCATTTTCTCTGCATTACGAGTCAAGCGCCAGCGCTGTCCAAATCTGCAGCCACCAAAATGTGCCTCTAGTAGGCAAACCAACATATTTAGGACCCTCCTTTCCCCATGGATGAAAGGGTAACTGCAACCATCTACTGGAAGCTGCTGAAAAGCACAAACCTTAGTTCCTCCACCCAGAAATACTTCTACCACACCTGTGACTCAAAGATTTTTCAACTTTCCGAATCAAACGTATGACCTAGTTCTGAAAGAAAGATGTTCATGTCTTCAAGAAGCATCAAAATAAAATCAATAAATTCAAGTACTAAATGTATTGACTGGAGGGAAAACCCAGGGAAAACAGGCAGAAACGAAGCATCACAAGGCTATCCAAAAAGCAGTAGAAAAGAAAAAGCAAAAGAGGAAAAATCTAAGATGTGAAACTGAAGGAATCTCATTTTATTTTAAATCAACTAACGCCGTCATGTGATGAATTGTACCACATTTTTCAGCTGTGTTACACTTAGTAGAAAGCCTCTACTTTTACTTTAAGCAAGGGCTTTAAACTGAATCACCACATATGATGTGCACACAAGGGTTTTGCTTCAGCAGATTAACATCTACACAAGGGAGGTGGCAAGTTCGCAACAGTCTGAGTTTCCACATGTCGACAGAATCAGGAACGTGACGCTGCATCATTACCCAGATGGAGAACGTTCTGGTTTAGAGACAGCCAAAGCACCAGTGTGTCTATGGGATCCCTGGGAAACTGCAAGCGAAGTGTGCGTCCCTGGTAAAATCCCACAGCAGCCAATCCTGCCCTTCCCCAGGGCTGCCCAGCAAACCTTGGCTGGTTCCCTTTCCAAAAGCAGCCACCTCCCCAGCTCCAGTGCCGTGCCCCTGCCCAGCAGCTGTGTATTGGAGCTGTGTGGGAGCTGCCTGGCTCCAGAGCAAGGCAGCTGCCTGCAGGAGCAGCAGGAGCACGTGTGTCCTGGGCCTTGGGGACCTCGGCAAGAGCCATCAGGTGCTGGGTACGTTGTGAGCGCTTCCAGGTTCATGTGACCGGATTCCACGACACCCACAGACTCACTCAAAAAAACATTATTGTGTACTGAAGCTGAGGGGTAAACTGCCCATGTGAATGTTTCGTTTCCTCAAGAGACTACAAAGAAAAATGAAAGCCATATAGGATTTCTTTCTAAATGTGAGGGGTTTGCCTTGTTTCGTTACTGATTTGCATCCCAATTGTGCAGAACAGGCTTTAGAAGAAAAGTACAAAAGGTACCCTGCACCATACTCACGTGGCCATCCTGGGGCAAGTCCGCATCCCCTCGTTCCAGATATACAGGGATGTACTTCATTCACAGATGATGCACTTTTGCAGATTAGCACACCCCTCTCCCCCAAAAGGGCCCAAACCCACCCAGACAGGTGGTGAAGGGAGAAACAGTCAATGCAGAAGAGCTGTTCTAGGCCCCACATTGCTTCAATACCTGATTTTTTTTTTTTTGCTTCTATACCCACCCCCTCCAAATCTAACCTGTTCATCACCAGGAACAACCTTCTGTTCCAAATAACTGCCCTTACTACATAGGAAGCTTTGGTTCCTGGAGCTCTGTGGATTCTGAAATATAAAGAAGAAGTAAAACACTAAGTTTTTTGACAAAGGGAGAAAAACATGAAATGTAATATGAGTTCACAACTTGTCTCTTCCCAACTGCTCAGCACCATGAGGAATTCCTTCAGAAGTGAAAATTATTTTCAAGTATTATTTTTTTACCCATCCAGTAACTCCAACACAGACACAGAGCTGTTGACAATTTCTTTAAAAAAAAACAAAACAAAACAAAACAGGAAAGGTCTGTAGCTTCCAATTTTGTGTCTGTGATTGCTAAATTTAAACCCAACGGCGGCCTGGTTACAGATTATTACATAAACCCAAGTGCTGATCCCCCTGCACGACAGTCACTTTTGACCTAACTAGGCTTAAAGCACGTTTCTTGGCCCCACTTCCTGGTGCAAGCCTGAAAGGAAGCAAATATCCACAAAGAGAGGATTAAAGGGGATGCAGGAATACTTGAGAACAGGGGATAGGCAGGATACAGATTTGCTGCCTCTCTGTACCATATTATTGCTTTGGTTCGTTCTGGGTAAATCCAGTGAGGGGCATTTGGTCACACGAGGCAGTGCTGCTGAGCACTGTGAGACATTTGGTTTGAAAGAAAGGTTTAGGTTTAAAGATTTACGTTGTAAGAAAGCTCCCAGTTGCCTGCAGGTTCTTCCCACACCTCAGAAGAGGCTCTAGACAGAGAAGCAGAGGCTCACAGCACCCCAGATTTATTTACAAACAGACTACACACTAGGCAGAGCAGCAGGCAACAGAAAATCAAAACCAAGGATAAATTCCTTTTCACACAATGGAAACAATTCTCTCAGGAACAGGCAAGGAGATAACAGAGGGAAAATAAAGAGGAGAATTTCAGAAATTCAGATGATTTTCTTTCTCTCTACACCACTATTTTGGTGGCCTGTTTGATACTCCCTATGTAGCCCTGACACAGACACAGCAGGCTCTGTAGCTGCCTCTACATTCTCTTTCCTCCAGTACCAAAAGAGTCAGTCACAGTCAGAATCCAAGCAGTACTGATTTAGCTTTGTGTGCACTCAGATGCACGAAGATATTTTGACACAAACTGATACTCTGTGGAATCGTATTTTTAACTTTACATTCATCTATTAAACATGCCTCTGTACAAGTGTTACATCACAACACCCTTGCAACCAGTGTAGTGGCAGGGGGAGCATCACTGACCAAAGTCCATTGATTTATTATACCTGCACTTTTATTGTACAGCCTGTGAAGCACAGAACAAATATGTCCACTAGACAGATGCGACATCAGGATCTCAATATTCCTTGAGCCAGGCCAAGCCAAAACTAAAACACACAAATCCTAAGAAACTGGCGATAAACTCAGTTGTGGTGCAGTAGCTTAATTAAGACACTGTAAAAAGACACATTTAGGGTGGACTGTGTTTGTTTGTTTAGCTCTCAGTCTCCCACGTGCACTACAGATGCACTGCGGGAGGTAGAGAACTCAGCAGACTGTGGTATGCCAAGACATAATGCCAGTGGGGAACAGAAACACCTGATCCAAATTCTCAAAGGACAAAAATCCACAGTCCTGGCTGGTCAAAAGCAGCTGCTCCCTGAAAACAGGTACCTGTGTGCTGGTGTCTGGCACAGCTATCTTGACTCACCACTCAGCAAACCCCTATGCACACGCCTGGCAGCGCTGGGATGACTCAGCCCCTCATTTCTACTTCTGGCCAACATTATGCAATCGTTTTGCTACTGCAGTGATGAGGGCAGCCCCCTTCCCACTTCCATCTTCAGAAAGCATGAAAGTCACATCACACTGGGGTGCCAGTTCCTTCACTGTTTCCCGCAGGACCCTAGAAAAACTGAAAGGAAAGGGAGAGAAGAACAGAATATTTCAGCAGCTGCTTTCTGCTCTGAGATCTTCGTGTTTATCTAATCAGCAAGGAATTGTAACCTCAGCCAACATCCTCCACAGCACCACTTTCTGTTTGCTTTTCCTCCCATTCGTGAAAGATACAAGTCTCTGTACACAATCAGCTTTCAGTTTTCATTTCTCCAAATTAATTTTGTTCAGCAAGATGCCACACACCACCTTTGTCTTTTAGAGATCACAAGGGAGGGAGGCTAGGGAGGCTCTCTTCTCCCAGCTTAAAAGTTAATGCTTCTACTTTTAGGCCATGCTGAAAAAACTCAGGACAGCTTTCTGTCTGGGAGACCCAGATACTGCAGAAATCCACCCAAACACTAGTAAATAAATATTAGACAAGTAAGTTCACTCAACACCCCAGTGAAAAGAGCCTCCCAGTGGTAACTGGACTTGACCTGGCAATTTTTGATCCTTTAGCTAGGCAAGGGAAATGACAGGATGCAGGGAAATGTGTCAGATGACCCCTCTCACACGTTTTAATCAACTCAGTATGTACAGCTTGGTATGTTTTCACAGCAAAATGAGCAAACAGCAAAGGGCAGTGGTACCAAGGCACTCACTGTGGATGGAGCTTGTACAAAGTCCCGTCTACTCCAACGGTGATTTGCAAGCGCTCCACACCTCGGTTCTCCCTCTTCTTCTCCACAATGGCAGCCAGCCCTGCCCCACAGAGCTGGGCAGCTCTTCTGGACACAACCCCACACACCTCCTTCACAATGATGCTGTCCTCACACGTGCCGTCCAGCCCCAGCTGCTGCAGGATGCGCCGGACCTGGAGGAGGGCGAGCCGGTCGCTGCGCAGAGGGAAGCACATGGAGCAGAAAGGCATTAGGGAAAGCCTCAATTCAGACTGAAAACATCGTCCCCCTGACTGCTCTTTTTGTTCTCAAGGCTGAGACACAACTTTCAAGGCTTTCCACAGCAGAAAGGGTTTCAAATAACCTGAAGGCCATTGCAAACATGGACAGATAAATAGGTAAGTGTCTGGTCACCTATCACTGACCTTTTACTTTTTTTGATAACTCCTATTTTAAGTCCCACAAGAAACACTCCAAGTACAATCACGCTTGATGGTTAAGGCATCCAAGATAACCCAGTTGTGTGGACAGGAAATGATAATTCATGTAATTACAGAATAATTCTGCAACTCCCCCAGTTCTTCATTTTTGGCTTTTACTGTGGGGATGGGGAGGAGGGAGGTATGCAAAGAAGAAAATGGTAATTAACCTGTCAAAGGATAGGGCTCCACACACTTACAGAAGACTATTTTCTAGGGGTCCCAGAAGGCCTTAAGGATTTAAACCAGGTTAATCTAACAACTTTACCTTTCAATCTGAGAGAGGAATTTCGTTTCAAATATGCCTCTTTTCCTGAGTGATTCCGAAACGCGTCCTCTGAACAGCAGCCCTTGTTTGGTTAAGTCGATCAAAATTTGCCTTACAATTTCACCTAGGTACATTCCACTGGTCATTTTTTCATACCTGTTAAGTAAAAAAGGTGCATTTAAAGAGATGACATGTTAGCTCTGTATGTACATGCCCCTGTGGACTCCCAAAGAAGCAGCCCAAGCTTGCAGAGTAGTAGCCACTGAACTCCATCTTTCAATCATCAAAAATCTGTTGCAGTGACTTCACGTGCAAACATTGATTACATTAATTACCTGTGCCAGGTAACAGACGTAGAAAAACCTCCTTGCAATACCAAACAGAACATGGTGTTAAAGGCAGAGCCCACATTGAGATGGAACACTTCCCTGTCCCCAGGGAAGTCACCAGTGAGTCACACCTGAGCAATACTGTCTTTACTGAACAAAGAACAGCCAAGTTCAGCTTATCCTCTTGCTTGAGTTGTGTTTTACCTTTGAAAAACCACTCCAAGAGGAGGGACAAAGCACAGCCTAGACTTTGCAGGGAAATCTTGGAGCTGCACTGTTTGGTAACTGTCCCTAAGATGATAATAGTGCTGTGATAACAGAAACAATGTACCTCTTTGTTTTTTTCTGGATATCTAGGTTACTTACCACGCAAGAAAAGAAATGCAATATTAAAATTGCCTTTCTGATTATTCATTCATTAAGTGCATTTTAAAAAGCAGCCAGCGTCTCTTGAAAACTGACTTCATCAGGGTCTTGGCAGCAGGGCCACCACATTTACCTCTGTTTCCCTGGGTTTAGTGAGCCTTCATCGACTTCTTTATCGTATTTTGTCCTGATGTTGTCGATGCAGCCGTTGTCACCAAATGCTCCCCATTCTGTATTAATGCACATTTTCCCTTCGTTCCCTTCCACTGTTTCTATGTTTTTCATGTCCTCCATGTAGCACACGTTGCTGCCTGTTCCTAGGAGGACAGAAATGACAAGGCTTCAGGCTGAAAAGTGAAGCAGGACCTGAAACTCATGGAAGATGACTGCAGTGGTCATGTTAAAGTTATCCTACATGTTATCCCAAATTTCAAAGATTTCTTCTTTATCTCACAGAAGCAAGTGCTAGCCAATAATGGGAAGAGTGCTGTAATTTATCACAACAGAACGTTACCAAGTAAAACAGGCCCCGTGCAGAAAATCCCCAGCACAGAGGAAGGAAGACTCTTTGTTGCAGGTCAGAAATGGCTTTGGCTGTGAAGCACTGCTCAGTCATTGCTGCCAGTCTGCCCATAACGCACCACAAGTCGTCTTGCTCATCATCATCATCACTGTGCTCTCAAGGGCAAGCCCTGGCAAGAGCTCAGCAGCCAGACAAGCAGTTAGCAAGTCTGAAATCCACTGGTGAACAGGACATCATCACTTCCAATGTGAGTTAGTAAGGACCAGTTCTCCAAACAAAATGAGACAGCTGGTGCACTTAGCCAGCCAGAAGAGTTTATTTTAGATTTAGGGAGATTTATATTAGATATTGGGGAGAAATTCTTCCCTGTGAGGGTGGTGAGGCCCTGGCACAGGCTGCCCAGAGAAGCTGTGACTGCTCCATCCCTGGAAGTGTCCAAGGCCAGGCTGGACAGGGCTTGGAGCAACCTGGGCTAGTGGAAGGTGTCCCTGCCCACGGCAGAGGGTTGGAATAAGATGGGCTTTAAGGTCCCTTCCAACCCAGGCCATTCTATGATTCTACGCTTAGATAAATTTCTGGATCAAAACTTGCAGGAATCTATTGGGGAAATCATCTAGAAAGCCCAAAAGAATTCATTCAGATTTTTAAGAATACTTCTTTATTTAAGAATATTTGCTTGTTCTATGACCTGCCTACACAGTAAATATCAATACACTTGTCCAAACAAGAATCCACACTCTATCCACTGTTCTCATATTCTTTTACCCTGCACACAGTTGTTAGGCACCATCAGAGGTATGATCAAAAGTCCAATAGATTCAGGATCCTACCTGCCACAGGTGTTATGTTTCCTGTTCAACACCACACAAATCTGCCAAGAACCCCGAGTGACAACACCATGTATAAAACTCCAATAAAAGATGCTGGTTTATAGATTCCAAAGCCTAGCTTTCTTCTCAGGGTGGTCACTTCAGCATCACCGTACCTGCAATAAGGCCAATCTCACAGTTTGGATCCTCATATCCACACGTCATCATGGTCCCAACGGTGTCATTCACCACTGCCACGATGTCCAAGTCGAACTCCTGAAACGCGAGTCGCAACCAGTAGTGGAATACCAGAGGAAGACTGAGGGGGCATTAAATACACCCAAAAAGAGCAGGAAAGGATAGCTCACATTTCTTCTCCTAATGGCCTCTCTCAGCATATCAACAACATCTTCCCCCTCACAGTCTGTTGCCTTGAATCCTTTTGTCCATCCCACAAGTGTTCCCTGAAACAGAAGAGAAATAAAAGCTTAAGTGAAGACAGAGAGCTGTACATTGCAAGCATTTTCTTGCCTCCAACCCCAACCCTGCCTTTTAATTTAAATAATGTGTCTCCCTGGACAGGTTACTGTGAGTGTCCAGTGCAGAGTGTGTGCATGTGTATCTTTGTTATTCAGCTACTGGTGGCAGCGACTCCAGGTTTACTCAGCTATTTATCAAGGCACTGCACTCAGTGCCTTCTAAGTTTCCTGTGGAAAACCTCATCTCACCTCCTGTGCACACAGCCATTGTATTTTCTGGGAAGGAAAGACTGCAAAAAATACTTTTGCTCCAAATAATTAAGCACCCATCAAACATTAATGAACATCAGCTGTTAATTTTTGGCTTGTTTATTGAAGGACACTTGGCATGATCCCACAACTCCAGGCAACACTAATTTGTTTCTTTTTGAACAGCAGTCTGGCCTGGCAGAGGTTGATTTCCAGGTTACATGAAGTAATTAGCTTTCCACTTGGTAACTGGCTTTGGACTGTCTGTCCAAATAAGGGGGAGGAAAAAATAGAGGGCAACTGGGAAAAAAAAGCTGCTCTTAAAAACCACCCTCACGTTCTAGCAAAAGATCAAGCACACAGAGCTACAGACTATGGGACCCAGACACAGTTGTGTCTCACTCTGTTTGCCACTAATACTGTGGAATTTGTTTTCTAATCATTTGTCAAGACCTAAATAACTATGCTGTGGATTTGGAAGGCATGTGGAGCCATGGCTCCACAAAAGGCCAAGTCCTATTGCTATACTTTCAACTGTGAGCTGAAAATTTAGACAGACCAGACTAGCTCCAGGCTTAGAAGCTGGAGCAAAACACATCAGAACATAAAAACATTTAATAAAATAGCAGCCCCTTGCTTCCCCAATATCCTACATATCTGCCTAGCACTAAGCACAACAGCCTCTGTCCCTCTTTGGAAATGCATCAAAACAGTCTTTTCTTAGATCAGATCTGGAAAGATGAGGATATGATACCTGTCCAAAAGCCAACCCTCCCAAACTGAACAAGCAAATTCAGGTCTGCCCACTGACACTCAAGAAGTTGTACAGTCAGAGCTGCACAGCATGGTTTGGAAAACACCCTGGGATTATAGCTGAGCAAGCAGAAGGAAGCACCTGTTATCTCTTGCCACTGAAGAGTTAAGGCACCCCAAGGCGATTCCTGGGTTATTAAAAATACGCAGTTCATTTCGCTGTCATGAAGGCTTAATCTTTATACAATAAAAGCAAGTAACATCCACCTTTTATCAGATACAGGAAGCTGAAGTTCTACCTCCCATATCCACAGAGGATGAAAACTTTCTTATGAAACACAACTAGTTTGCACAGTAGAGCAAATCAGTCTCCAAACCACCAAGTCACCCTTGCCCAAAATTTACCAAGCAGATGCACAGCTGCCATCTGAGCCTTTGTGTCCTGCAGCTCTCACCTTGTCAATGCTGGCTTGCCTGCAGGGAAAGGAGAAGGTGAAGCCCAGGGGCAGCCGA
Source organism: Sclerurus mexicanus (assembly GCA_013396755.1). Classification (NCBI taxonomy): domain Eukaryota; kingdom Metazoa; phylum Chordata; class Aves; order Passeriformes; family Furnariidae; genus Sclerurus; species Sclerurus mexicanus. Next base: position 825,113 of record VWZF01002761.1, on the reverse strand, counting down.
GCACCTTTAATCCCCATGTACTCCAGAAAGTCTGCTATGCACTGGACAATATGGTCAAAGAGCTGAAAGGAAAGCAAAAGCATATAAATCTCACAGGTAATCCCATAAAACTGGCCTTGGTTGGATCAGTTAAACATCCATTAGAGATTACCTCTTCCCCTGTCCCTTGCATGATCTCCAAAGGAATGGCAAAGATTTTGTTATACATTTGCACTGATCTTCTTCTCCCACTTTTGATTTTGACCAGCAGAACCCTGAAATTTGTGCCACCAAGATCAAGGGCAAGGAACTTCCCTTTCTCTGTAGGAGAAGAAAGGTATTTAATACTGGTGCTTCTCATAGCATGTTTGCCAGTCACAATGGCTCACTCTGCTACATATTCCTCCCCCCCCACCCCAAAATTTCATCCATATCAATGAGACCACACTGCTCCCTACAGCACTTACCCCATCAAACCAGGTAACATAACAGGAAGCTCTGGATTAACAACATAAATCCCCATCATTTTCCTTTTTAATTGTCACACTCCCTTCCCCCAGGAAACAGGCAAGCAACTTTCCTGAACCCATTCCAGGTGATCAGGAAATAACTTCACCTGTTCCATCGGGTGTCCCACAGACATATGTGGGCAGCATCTTCACGGTGGCCTTGGCTTGCGTCTCTCGCTTCAGCCCATACTCCAGCTCGGTCCTCATTTTGTTCCTGACTTCTCTGAGGGTGCCCAGGGACAGCAGGAAGGGGGCGAGGGTGGCATCGATGCGGCTGCGCTGGGCGGCCAGCCTGCGTGCCACGGCCGTGACCATGGCAGCCCCCTTCCCGCTGCCGCCCACGGAGAGCAGGAACCGCACGTCGCAGGTCGGCACCAGCCTCCTCACCACCTTGTGCAGGCGCTTGGCGTACCTGCCAGGGGCACAGAGCTGCTTCAGACTCTCACAGGTGTTTTGGGCATGGTTTGCTTCACACACGCACACACAGAGCAGCCCAACCAAGGGCTGCAGCACAGGCGAGAGGAGCACGAGGTCAGAAACTGCTCTGGGAGGTGGGAATAACGATGCTGATTTCTGGCTGTTCTGCAGAACCTGAACACTTACAGGAACGCGAAGATACCTCTAAACAAGTGTCAGGGCCAAGGCATAGAGACACTGGAGAGAAGCCAGCCAACAGTGGAAGGTCACTGAGGGTGAGTCTCCGTCTAGAATCAGATCTCCATCCAATTTGGGAGAAATATTTGAGAAAGTTTCCAGTTTGGGAAAGCAAAGGTTCAAAAACATGGAGGTAGCGGGGGGAGAAGGAAAGAAAATCAAAACCCCACCGTGAACTGCAAGCGCTCTGAAGGCCCAGGAGTCACTTCAGAAATCAACTGCACTTCCCCAGACACCATAATTTCAGGTGCCATGTTTTTCCCACCCCAAATTCCAAAGCTCCTGAAGACAGCTTTGCAATAGCTAAGTCAGATCCCACCTCAAACCTGCAGCAAAACCAGCGGTTCTCTGAAAAGCCACAAACACAGGCGAGATGGAGACCCTTTGCAACATCAAAGTTACCAGCTCCCCTTCGGTTACTTACTGGGGGTGGGTTTTATAGAGCCCCCCATCGATCCCGACCGTGGTTCGCATGCGCAGCAGCTTCTTGTTCTCCCTCAGGCGGGTCAGGATGGCTGCCAGGGCGGCAGCACAGAGGTTGGCTGAGCGGAAGGAGACAATGGTGCACACGTGCTGAACGGCAACACAGTCCTCCTCCGAGGGAAACAGGCTCAGCTCTGTCAGGATCTCCTTTGTGTTGCTCAGACCTTCCTTGTACCTACCCCAAAGCAGAAGAACACGGCATCTGATGCAAAGGCAACACATAAATCAATAGCTGCATGTTGGCTCGAAAAGAAATGAGAGAAGGCCAGGACAACCTATCAGGCAGCACCGTAACTGGTTCCCATAAACCAGTAGTGCCTTTCCCAAAGTATTCCCAAAAGTACCCAGGGGAGAGACCAGATTTTTAAGAGGCTGCTTCCTGGGGTTCAGCTTATGGTGAGACTTACAAATTATCTAGCCAAGAAAAGAATGGGATAAAACAGTTCATAGAAGGGCAGCACAGAAATAGGCACACAGCTTCACTCAATACAACGTAGAAAATCATTCCCAGAATGATGACAAGGACCAGGATTCTTCTTCAAAGCACCAGAATCCAACAGTTTTCCATGTAGTCATCCATTAGCTGACCCAGAATCTGTACTATATCTCCACAACCCCAGTCTTCCTATATTAGAGAAGCTGAAAACTGCAACAATCATCCCACATGCTCAGGTCTCCAAAGAGGTTATTTAAACAACCTGCCTCTGTGATGGTCAGCAATACATTTGCTACCGTGGTACTTTGCTAAAACTTTACCTTACACCAATCCCTACTAACAGAAAGGTCAGCTTTTCTCCTAGGCAAAAGCAAAATCAAGTTGAAGAGTTCAGGATTGTTCCCAGCACTCACAGATTATAATTACACATTCATTACCATTGCTGTGCTTGTGAAAGGCCAGCTTTGAGAGTGGCTTCTCTCAAACAGCCTATTGCAGGTTCTTACTTTTCCATTGCAGACACGTGTTTCATTTCAATCTTGCCCTTGGTAAGCAGAGCTGTTGACACTTTCCCATTGAAGAGCAGACCTTCCTTTGTCATTTTTAGGAGAATGAGTCTTACAAGTTCTCCCAAATACAAGCTGCTGATCATCTTCTCAAACCTGGAATGGAGCACAGGAAGGATTACACGTCTTCACCAGCCCCTCTCTTTAGCCCTCCACAGCATCATACCAGAGCAACCACCTATTTTTAACAACACATGAGCAACCACAGCAGCAATCCCTTGTCCTGAGGCAGGGAGGTGTGAAAAGTACCCATCCTTCCCAGAAAGGAAAGGTCTGGATAAGACAGGACCAGGATCAAGTTCAGTGAACCCAGTTCCTGGTCTAAGGGAGCTCTTGGCATACACTGGAAATGCACTCAGACTGCAAGTCAGTCAGGGAATCACTTACAGTTGTTTTCCAGGATTGAGAGATCCCAGATCAAGCTCCCGGTCAAACTCCGTGCGGAGATCATCCAAAGCACCATCATCTCCAAAGGCCCCCCACTCCGTGTTGATGCACATTCTCCCTTCATCCCCTTCCACCAGGTCAATGTGCCTCATCTCCTCCATGTAGCAGGCGTTGGTGCCGGTCCCTGTGGGTGTTGGAGACAGCACAGATAAATCACTGTTTGTGCCAGGTTTGCTTCTTGTTGGTTTAAGTCCACAGGGTTGGGAATAAGTCAGTGTATTGCCTTTGGAAGAAAGTACAAATACGTCCTGTACCCTGTGGTACAGGATGCTAATACAGGTCACCTGCCCTTGTAAAATCATTTCACAGTGAGTGAAAAAACCTGGAAATTATTCTACGGCTTGACTTGTTTAAAAACCTCTTTTTTTTTTTTCTTTTTCAAATGTACTTTTATGCACCTTTAAAAGGCCATCACAGTGCAACAAATGGAGAAAGTATGGAAAGCGTAGCTGATCCTAACTACCAGACACGAGGGGAATTCAGCTTTCTCTGGACAGACACACAGTAATTTTCTCTACAGTCAGCAGAAAAGTTTAGTATGCTGGTCACAACTGAACCCAGACAAAATGGGGACTGTGGCATTTGATGGCAATGTGATCAGCATAAAAACAGCTGCTTTACAGAAAGCAGCCAGGCTTCAAAATCTAACCATTGTTTTTTCCATTTTCTTTCTGCTCTTTTCTCTACTGGGAAACTCCCTTCTACTCCAGATTTGTTAGAATTAAACAAACGAGGGCAAAAAAACCCTACTCAGTAAACAGAAGAAATTACCAATTATGAGTCCAACTTCACAGCGCTGGTCATCATATCCACAAGTCATCATGGTTCCCACAGTGTCATTGACCAGAGCCAAAACATCAACATCTATGTCCTGATAGCATAAAGAGGGGTGATTAACAGGGAAAAACGCTGCGTGTTAAAGCACCAGCATGCAGACATGCTCCCTGGTTTTTTTTCTGGAGGCCTGGCTCAGGAAAGCTCCTTGGTAGAAAGATACATCACTTCCTTTTATAACATTACTCCCACAACCCTGTAAAATAACAAATATATCTGAATTCTCAAGTCCTTGGCCAGCCAGGGTCTTTGCTTGAAGGATTTGGTTTTCCCCAATCCAACCTCACTGGGGGAGAAAAGCAGCATGTTATTGGTTTGAGTGTCGTGCTTATGGGGCTGTGTGAAAGGATAATGTCTGACCACCTGAGCAGATCCCATGAAATGGAACAAAAAATACACACACATATAAATGCAGCTATGGCAAATATCACCGATATCACACTCAGGTAAAAAAGCCCTTCCACCAAGGGTGCAGTTTTCCTTTCACACTTATCAAAGGATTGGTGTAACTCAGATGCTCAGATCCTTTGTTACTGCTGAATTACGAGACTGATGCAGAAAAAGAAGCGAACCAAAATCAAGGCTGGATTTTTAGCATGTGAGAAAACAGAATTCCCTCTTTACCACAAAGTCACCAAGATAAAGAGAGGTGCTTTTTATTGTTTGGACGGCGTTACCAATAGCGCCAATCATGAAAAACAAGGCTTTTCAAAATATTAAAACGCAATGTTATTCAAAGTATACTCTAGTTCCAGGACAGATTTAACCATGTCTTACTGCTGATTTTGAAAATTACAATCGATCACTCCATCCCACAGACTGAAGTGGACAGGCAAGCCCTGGTAGAGTTGGGTGTGCCAATTTCAGATATAGTTTCCCCCCACCAACCTTCACCCCACAAGCCAGAATGTGAAGCACAGAGGGTGAAACTACTGAGCATTTCCTACCTCACCCAGTAGTTTCACAACAGATTCCCTTTAGCTCAGACAGTGGGGCCATGCTGTCACAGCCTGGTTTATCAGTGTGCAGTGCCCCTGCTGTTACTGGGGCAGTGTGTTACTTCCAGCTCCGAGGGACAGTCAGATCTACTAAATGAACAGCCACGTTGGACACTTGTTACTGGCTGTCCTTGAAGGATTCCTGACAGCTCCCAAACAACCCACACACCAAGAACTGACCTCCCAGGAGGATGTTCTGAGGCCAACTCAGGTTCAGCTTCTGCAGGTACAAAACTTGCCTTATGCTTCTGGAGGGCCTTGCGCAGGGAGGTGACCACGTCTGTGTCCTGAACCCCCCGGACCTTGAAGTGCTTCGTCCAGGCAAGAAGAACCCCCTGAAATATAACACTGCAGTGACCCAAAAGCTCCAGCTTTAGCATACAAACCTGCCACAAAGCCAGCCAAGACCAAAGTCTGTGGAGAAGCCCAGCATGTCTCTCCACACATTAAAACTCGGCCAAAAGAACATCTTACCTTGGGGTGCCTGTCAGTACCAACACAACTAAACAGGTACAGTCATAAAGCCCCAATCCTGCAAACGCTCCTCCCTGTGTTTTGTCTAAAGCACATGAAGCTTTCCTGATGCTCATCACAAACTAATGGCATTAAGCACAAAGCATTTGCAGGACTGGGACCCAAAGCACAGATCCCCAGAAATAAAGAGAGGCTAGAATGAAAGAACACAAAATAATTGCAAGCAGCCCTTCATTTCTCTGTGTGGTCTCTCAAACAGCTCAGCTACAAGTCTTTCCTATTTAGAAGCAACTGTAAATAAAAAATTGAGAGTGAATAAAAAAACAAAGATGCTTCAGGACACAAAAGTGTGTGTTTTACAGTCTAACAGTCTTTATACAAGGGCACGTGGTTCCTGTGGAATTGGGTGCTAATTAAGTAATAGAATAGCTTTAGCTTAAAGATCATATTGCCCTGAGATCAGAAATGAGTGTTTGAAAGGTAGTCTAATTAAATGCTATTGCTAATCCATGCCTTCCTCAGAGAGCAATGTAAACATGACCCCAAAACAAAGCCACAGAGTAACACATCCATTCATCGGCCTCTCTGGATTCTGCAAGGAGCTCAGCCTGCCAAGAGTACTTTTTATGCATCTTACCTCTTCCAATTTGGTCTGTTTGCATGGAAAAGAAAACGTAAAGCCGAGAGGTAACTTCTTATGCTTCAGGTTTTTGGTCTCCATGAAGTCTAACAGACAGTCAGCAACGTAATCAAAGAGCTGCACAAGAAATTAAGCCACAGAGTCAGGCAGTGTCCTGCAGACAGGTGCTTGAGCTCAGCAGCCCCCCAGCAGTGCCTTACCTCGGCGCTGTTCCCCTCGGTGACATCCTTGGGTGTGGGATAAAACTTGCTCTCCAGCTGGCTGCTCTGCTTCCCGTCATCAAACACCTTCACCTGGTGGGCACGGAACTGGGAGCCGCCCAGGTCGACAGCAAGGAAGTCACCCTTCTCTGCAACACAGGCGGGCACCCATCACCGGTGGTGGCCACAAAGCGTGGCTCAGATGCCACGCTGAAGGCACAGCCCAGGGCCCCTCCCTCACCACAGGCTCTCCTCCTCCATCACAGATCCTTATCCTATCGGCCTGGGAACATCACCAGGAAGGCTGAGATCTGGAAGCCCTAAGCAAGGGTGCCAGGTCCCTCCTTGTTAGCATGCTGTGTGACAGCTAATTCAATCTTACTTTAGCCACGTGGGTTTGTCCACCCTGCTCCTTCCTCAACAGCATGTTTCCACGCTGCAGAAGGACGAGCTTCTCAGCAAGAAAGGCGCAAAGCAACCGCATAGCCAAGCAGAGCATGCAGGGGCTGCAAAACCGTCACTGAAATGTGGGAAAATCAGAGTGTGAGATCACTTCTTATGCCCAGTAAAGGATGCAGGGTTTGCAGTCACATGTTAAGACTCAGCGGTAGTGCAGAAGTCAACTCCCAAGCAGGGCAAGACTAATTTGCCACCCAAAGTCAACCAACACCATCCTTTTCAAATGCCTTTAGGGGTTTCTGTAAAAGCATCATTTTGTTTCTCAGCCTTAGCTCAAACACACACTTCTCCAACAGGAGACCTTGGATGGAAGGACAGGTTGGCCTCACTGCTACAGTAAAACAATTGTTTATGCCACACACAGGAGAAAGCCCTTCCCAAAAGGAAAATGCAGTGGCACGTGCCTAGTCTTGCATGATCTTTGTTCCACAATCCAAACACCTGACTAAATTTTATCAAATCTGGCCCTGAAAGGGAAGGAAGCAGGAAATTCTACCTGTAATACAACAGCTATCACAAAGGTGAGGAGGCAAAATGGGTTACTTAGTAAACTATGACATTAGTCAGACCACTAATCCCTAAATGATGAAAATCTGGTGATGCTCCATATGAGCCAGTTCAGGCAGCAACACTGAGGGCACCAAAACTTTTGAAGATTCATTGCTATTGCAAATGGGAAAAAGCCATCCAAGTTCATCTTAAACCTGCTGAAAAGTTTTGTCTGGAAGTAAAATAACGAACAAGGATTTTTCAAGAGAGCAAGAACAGGAAAAATCAATGTGATTAACGTAGGCAGCATTTCAGTAAGATACAGCCCAGCCTGATGCTGCAGGATGTCCCTGACACACTGGAAAGGTCACACAGGCCAGGAGAGCACTGTCCAAAGCTGGCCTCGAGAAACACAAAGTCTTGCAACAGGGCTCTCTGCTGTTTCAGGACAGCATCAGTGCCACATGAGACCTCGGGACCACTGATGGTCTCTGAGATTTCACAGACCAAGAAAGTACTTCCTTCACTTCGATGAAGACAGCAGCAGAAGGAAGAGTGCCCACTTTCATCCAGGCAGGTTGTACATAATTTCTCTCAGACATGCCTGGTTTCAAGGGACTTCCCTCCAAGTATTCCCTTTATGCCATTTAGGATGCTATTTCTCATTGTATTTCTCTAACTGCAGGGAAATTAACTCCAGAAGGAATAAAGTCCTGTGGAAATGAGGCACAAAGCTACCATTTCTCTTCAGGTTTCTGCACAGCTGATATATACCGAGTCCTGACCTAGGACAGACACAGAGTCCTGCACAAATTCACTGGGTTAAACTTAGGAAAAGTGTAATTTTCTGTCAGCCTGCACTGCCAGGAGCCACCTGGGCCAGAAGGGTTATTTTGGATGTGCACCTTCCTCTAAACAAGATGGGCTTTTAGATCCTACCTCCCCTCACATCCTCCCAGAGGACACCATTGCACCTTCTCCCTCTCTAAGTCTCAGGAGGAACTGCAAACAAGGATCCAGCTGAAGAAACCAAGCAGTTTCCTGGTGGACCCCATCCAGAAGCAGATTTTTTTCCAAGGCAGAAGGCAAGGAAGGGCAGGAGGGGATCACTTTCTGGGGCACTAGAAAAAGCAGAGCAGGGTTTGCTGTCGGAAGTCAGGAGGGGTCTCAGCTCTGAGAAGCAGTGTTGCTGTCACGCGGCAGTTTGAGGGGTTTCACTGCAGCATCCCACCCTCCCTGCAGCTCCCAAGAAGGCCAGGCCACATCCCACACCCGCAGCACACTGCACTGCAGGCTCTGAGCTGTAGAGGCTGCCCTTGCCATGTCCAGTCACAGCTCCTGCAGCAAGGTCTGCACCAGGAACAGGCTGGACAGGCTGTTTCTGAGCACTTACAAGGTCATTTCCTCAAACAAGCAGCACTGGGTCAAGACACACCTGGTACAAGGAAGAAACTCTCTACCAGAGGCTGTTGTCTCCTCAATACGCACCTCTTTTCTCAATGAGACAGGCAGTCACCCAAAGCCACTGAGGGCCCTGCATCTCTGCAGTGCTGTCCTGGAGTACTGGCAGCAGCCCATCATGTTCCTGGCCCAGCCCTGCTGGGGCAGGGGAACTCACCGGAGCCGTCGGGGAGGGAGCGCACGAACGACGGCAGCATTTTCACCGTCGCCGTGGGGTTCGTGTCTCTGCCCAGCCCCTTCACCATCTCGGCCTGGAAACGAGCCATCACATCCAGCAGGACATCATCAGAGAGCCGCAGGTGATACAGGTATCTGTCAACCTGGAAACAGGAAAGGTGTCACTCGGGAGGCAACCAGGCTCCTCAGAGCTCAGCAGCTGCCAATTGTTCATTTTTGATCTCAGCACCATGACCGTCAGCAGGGCCAGCAGGCACCAGGGCATCATCAGAACATTTGCTCTTCTGAAAACTTCGTTTTGTCAATGTTTAATGCAGCCTTGGTGAATTACTGTCCAAAAGTTGGCCATCTTTTCTGAAGGCTCAGTAACTTGCCAACCTACATAAGCCAATGAGACTTTCTTGAGACCACAAGAAGCCACTTGTACACCATCCTTTCCTCCTATACATGTCATGAACTACAACTGCAAAGTATCTCCATCTGCTGAGAATTTCACCTCCCTGAGGCAGGCCCAGAAAATGCCATCAGTACCCAAGCGTGTCAGAAACAACCCCAAAACATCTATTCAGCTAGTGCTTCACTCCACAGCCAATTAACTCTGTTGGAACGCCAGGCTGGAGCTCAAAGCCTTTTTCTCACACCAGCTCTACCCTCCATTCTCTTGTGATTCCAAGATTACACCTAAAGGACATTTTTGGGTGCAATCAATACCATTTCTAAAGGGTCTGTAACTCACAACATACATCTAAATACAAGCCAGCTGAATTTGAAGGGAATCAAAAGCATCTACAAAGTAGCTCATTCAGATAAACTGGCAGATAAGCTAATCAGTGTTTATGTACAGCTTCATCAGGGCAAAATTAAAGGTTTTCTCCTTCAGGACCACACGCTGCTGGGACTGACATTTACCTGCAGGGCTGTAAGTAACGTGGCCTAGAAAGTGGGTACAACAAAGGATTAACACAGTGTAATAAGAATCTCTCAACATCCAGGAGCTTTTCCACTGGGGAGCCAGACTTTGCTGCCGTATGAACATGATGCAGGTGTGATAATTGTGTGCTCCAGATAGCTGGATGTGCCCTGAAGGGTGATTCCTGCTCACACCCCACTCCCCATGACATGAGACTCAGGGCCATAGGTGGTGGGCAGGGCAAAGAGGGGGGACAGTTTCCAAGGCTTTGCTAGTGCAGACACTCAGCTCTTGCACCATGGGCTATGTTGTTACGCTGCTTTATCTGTTCAGAGCATTCCATCAGTACCATTTACATAGAGAGATGTCTGAGGGTTGGAAGTACAGGCACAACTCAAGTTCTACCAACAAGGGAGGATTTAGAAGCTTGCATTGTTTAAACAGAGGGGAATGCAGGTTGTAAATAAATTTGCCTTTGCTGCAGTTTGGACTGGCCTGTCTATTTTAATAAGGCACAAAGTAGTTAGTTACCTATTCACAGTCCAATTTTAAACTGATGGTCAGCAGTGACCGACCTGAAAGAACCAGGACTCTGAAAGTCACATCAGCGCCTATTTAACACACACAGAGGAGGCTACACACAGAGGAGCAAGGGTTAAACTATCAAATGCAATTGTCCAAGAACAGCAGCTGTCTTTGGATACAGCTGTGCCTTGGGAAGGTCATTATTTAGATTTGTCTTTGTAGCCCTGGTTTGCACATGCACCTGATTTCCTCGTAGGGTTTTTTGAGGCCTCACCACCTCATCCATCATCTCAGCACACACACCCGTACTGCTTTTTTGGAGAAAATACAATGCTTGGAGACATACAGCACTCACACACTCTGACACAGGCTCAAATAACCTTGTGACAGAAGTCCTTGTGGAAAAAAGCTCAAGAGTAATAAAAATTACGTCTGTTTGCAGAGAACATGCACCAGCTCCCTGCTCCCCGCAGCATTTGCATTCCTCACCCTGTTTACCTACAACCACAGGAGTAGATAATCCTTTCCAAAGAACTAGATAAGGCAGAGTCCAGGAAAGCCAGGCTGATTTACAACCAGAGCAAGGCCCTGCTCACATACCATTTGCTTGTAAACACAGGAATGGCCAGGCTGTGCAACACCGAACTCACTGCCTCTCTCCCATGGCACAAGAACAGTGCCTTGCCTCAATTACGGAAACAGCATTGTTTTCATGGCACAGAAGCTCTTGGTTTTGCCACCAGAATAAATAAGCCTGGAGAGGGAGAGGTGGGAAGGCATTCCTTCTTTCTAATTAGGGAGAAATCAACTCCGTTCCATACAGCCTACCCTATGCTCCTTGAAAGAGAAGTCTGAGGAGTATGTGGCTTCCTGCCTTCAGAAAGGGCTACTTTGCACCTAGCAGAAAGACTTAATTTATGCTTTTGCCAGAATTCCTCTGCCCTCTCCGTTGTCCTCACTCCAGGGAAGTCCTCCCTCAACTACACTCTGGGTGTTTCTCTGAAGAGCCCACTCCACTCAAGCACTGCTCTACAAGGTCTCTTTCGTAGTAAAAAGCAAGAAGAAATAGCACTGTCTGGATTAAAGATCTTAGATGAGCTCCTCCACACAAGGAAAGGGCATTGGGGCCCTTCTCTGATCACATTAAATCCTAGGAATAAAAGGACTGTGACTGAGTTGGAGACATCTGACTGTTGGGGTACCAGTGCCTCTCTTGGAATGCCTCTCTCCAAAGCAGAATCAGCCCTCCTAAGAACCAGCCACTGCATGTTTAGGGCACAGACAAGAGAACCCAGTGTTGCTGGTTTTGCTGGCGAGCTCAGTGGTGAAAGTGGATCCATGCACCGGGACCTTGGGTCTCCCACCACACATGAGCAGATAGTCCTACCTCCAGCTGGTTGAAAAACTGGGACAGAGCCTGGCAGCGATGGCAGTACTCAAGGGAGATGCCAGGAACACAGAGGACATGTCTAGAAACCAGAGAACTTCTGACCCATGAAGCTTACAGGTCCCACGTGGTCTTATGATGGACGTGAGCCCAAATCTCATTCCACTACAGCCGTGAAAGTAGATTAGGGAAGAGCAACATTAGGCAGCTCACTCTGATGGCTTCAGATCTGGGCCATCTCGAGCTTTTCCAACTGTAATTAAAGGTCACATCCATGAAGATCAGAGTGATGAGCCAGGTTCAGACAAACAGAGAGGAGGCACAGGCACTTCTCCCACACCTACACTAGCTGGAAATGTGTCCTGAGTCCCAGTAGACATGGCCTGAAGACTCCAGAAGTCTTCCCTATCCCTGCTACAATGCAAGTGGCTCTTGATTCCTATTCAGCTTGAGAAATCCCATCCCTCATGCCACACTTGCAAAGTAACTCAGCAAGAGGTTCCTTTCTGACCCCTGGACTACACCACACCATGCCAGACAAAGTTTAAGCACTTTTCCTTCCTGAAGATCATTTGCTCCATTACTGGAAGAGCACTTTTACCTGTGCAGGGGAAAGCACTAACCAGACCTATTTTCACACTCATCAGCTGCTTTAGGGTTTAAATACTTCTTACCCCATTTGAATGGGGTTAGTATGGCTTTAGTAGATATTGCCATTATATGGAATGCATTACATATTGCAGACCCTTCCGTATCTGGATAACACTGTTCTCAAAGTAGGAATCAGCTAAATGCTGCATCTTACCTTTTTAATTTGATCCTCTTTTAGCTTTGTGAAATGAAAAGCCAGCAAGTGGACCGCAAACATTTTCTTGGAGCGGATGGATGAGTCGGCAGTGAGAGAGCTGCTGTAACTCCAACGCGACAGGTCTTCGCTGGAGCTAAAGAGACTTCAGCTGAGCCATTTCCCCCAGGGTGCAATAGTGGAGTTCCTGGGAAACTGAGTCCAGAAATAAATCCATCCACTGTGATCGGTTCAGTGGCTAAACTTCTGTCTCCCTGTATCACATCCCCCCCCAACCCCCCCATCAACCCGAAGTCCCTCCCTCCCCAGCTACACACTTCATTGTGCCAGAGCAGGCACCTGGAGAGCTGCCAAGCTGAAGGGGAGAAAAATCGATTTTGTTAACTGCCCCACTTGGGAATTGTCACCACTTGGCAATGCAGTTGCTGCGCTGCAGCCCCCCTTGGCTCAGGGGGGCTGATGGGCTCCCACCACCTCAGCACTGCCGGGAATCGGGGAAGCAGGACAGGATTTGAGGTGGTTTCTTCCCTCTGCTCAGTGCTCCCACTTGCAAGACAAGCTCTTCTGCATGAATGAACTCCACTCCGGTGCTGCACAGCGCACCCTTATCTGCGGCTTTTTACCAATTAGGCTTCAGACACACACAGACACACAGACCCCTGCCCCCAGCGGGAATGCCTCCTGGTGGAATTCCCAGCAGAGAGCTTCGGGGCTGATTATTCTCTCTCCACCCCTCCTGAAGACAAAGTTTCAGACCAGTGAAGATCCTCAGTACTGCAAAAGCTGGGGAGGGGACAGATTTACCTGGCCATGTGGGTCTGAGTGGGGAGACGCCTTTAACTGGCAGCACAGAGCGCCTGCAGCAAGAGCAGCAGCCTCACACCATCAGAATTTGACAGAGTCTTTAACCATTACTCCCAAAAGTGCATTCTGAATACACAAGTGTTTCCAGGATTTTGTCATTGTTATCAAGTGACATGAACTATGGAAACCTCATCCAAAGGGAGCTGGGTGAAATGCTGACACAAAGGAGAGAGGGAAAAAAAAGAAAAGGCATTCTCCTGGGGGCAATTAGAAGCTCACTCCCAAACTGCACCTGTTTACCCCCAGTCACTGCTCAGCTGGACTGAGCACACCTACTGCACTGGCAGACAACCATCACCCAAAATTCTGCAGAACAAGGTAACAATTAAAAATTATTTTGGTAGCTTAGAAAAACAGCAGGGGGAGAAAAGGGAGATGGAAAGGGGGAGGGGAGTACCAAATAATGTGAGGAAACACAAAGAACTACTGAGCAGTAGAAAACTAGGTCTGGAGATCCAAAGTGGGGCAAAGGCAGCCAGTCAGCAGAAAAGGATGTGTGACTACATCAATCCAGAGCCTAGAGTGGGCCCAACAATCTCATGGTATTGTAAGAAGGAAGCACAACTGATCACCATGAGGGGCTGTACATACAAAAGCTATAATCCAGATACACAAAACTCAACTCCATCCTCCGTACCAGTCTCAGGAAGAGGACTCTGCCCAGTCCTGGCAGCTCTGGCATGTCAAGGAGCAGATCAAGAGGAGTTAGCTCTGCTGAAGATCAGGAGCACTCACAGGTCACATTATTTCAGCCTCTGATCACGAGGAGAGACTGAAAGAGCTGAGGGAGGGGAAGCGAACTCCCTCTGCAGAAACAAGTTACACAGAACCTCTGCTAGGAAAGGTTCCTCCCCACCCCCTTCCTGCTTTGCCTCAGGGATGAGCTCTGGACACTGGGAGATCCCGCCAGCTCCATTTATTTTCCACTATTCTAGAACAGGAGTAAAGCAGACAGAGTGGCTGAGCAGTCCATAAATAGGGCTTGTTCTAAAATTAGACCTTTGATCTTCGAGAGAAAGGGAGAAAAGAAAGAAGAAAATAAGCCGTGCTACCAGCCAGAAAGCACGGTTCATTTCTCCTCTATTCATCTTTTAATAACTGCTGGCTCGTTAAGTCAGACACTGACTCCCAGAGGGACTGTCTCTCTCCTCATTGTTTACCCATGCCATCCCAGTCACAACCCCTCTGGCCAGCAAAATTCAAAACATCACCTTCCAAGCTCCATCCCACTTTGATCCAGAGCTCATTGTGTCTGTAATACAGTAGATTTATTTTGCTTTCTCTCCTTTCTTTCTCTAACGGACACCACTGGAAAAGGGTCTCAAAGATCTAAATGTTCCTGAACAGGCAGCAAGCTCTGTGAAATACCTGACCCGTCAGAATCCCTGCATAACCTTTTTGCTCATCCCTGGTGCATCCCGGCCCTGGCTTCTGCTGTGCAAGAAAAGACAAGACATGATCTCATTTCCACACAGACAGCAGTTCAGTGTACCAAGGGCCCAAACCCAAAAATGTTACAGCCATTTTGTACAGATCCTGGCCAGAATAGGGGAACTACTCCAGGCCCAAGTGAGCAGATCAGCTCAAATCACATCAGAGGCTTGAGGCAACGCTGGTTTTCCCCTTTGCTAGAGCTGCACCCAATAAAAGTTATTCACAAACCTTCCCCCCCGGCTTTGCAAGGGCCAACGTAACTTCAAAACTGTTAATACCTCTCTCTCTGCTTCCTTCTCCTGCAGTTCTCCCTCCAAACCTCATCTCAAGGCAAAACAGAGAATCTAGAGTCTCGTGCTCATCTGTCTCCCACAGTCTTGCAGTCAAAGGCCTGCAAAGAAAAGGAGCTTGTGGCTACAATGGGGAAATTCACACAAATGCCTTAAGTACATCAGCCAAATGTGTGCCATCTACCTCCAGAAAGAGGCATTTTATTGTGAGAGACACACATCCATCTTTGGTGAGATATCAAAGGCAGTGGCCATGCTGGTTGCTGAGTCTGGTACCCAGGTTAACAAGGAGACAGTGGGCAAGGCTACAGGTGAGTCATCAGGAGAAACCCTTCTTCATTATAGCTTATTATTCCAAGACCAACCCTTAGACCATATTTCCCCGCCAAGTAGCAGCGGGTTCATTCCCCATTATATTCCCACCAGTTCATCAAAGCTCAGAACAGAAAGGGGTCACTACATTCATCCTGCATACGCCCTTCTAGGGCAACATCAGGATGGAAAGTAAGGCAGAACAAGCGTGGGGACTGATTGGAAAATCCAATCCAAGGACAGACACTATTTAGAAGAGGTGGAAACAGTACAGACAGAAAAAAAGCATGTTGGCATAAGAGACAGAAGGCTTTTACCAAGCAGTGCTGTATCCACGAGCATTTTACATTTGAAGGACAGCAAATAAACAATAAGTGAATAAACTTTGAAACATCTCTAACTTGAATGCCTGAAATTAATCTTTTAATTAACACCTGACACAGTTTTGCAAATGCCATTCCCAGATCAAGTGAACAGTATTATTGATGTTGCTTAAAAAGTTTCAGCACAGCCCCATGGGGCACGTTAAAAATGAGTGGCTGGGGTAACTCTGCCCCACATCAGTCCAGATTGTACCACATGGGACCAATCTGGTAGCCATTCTAATGGGAGTCAACGACAGCCACACCATTAGCTCAGAAGAAAAGAAAACTTTCATAAAGTCAGCCTGGAAACGCCTGAATAAACTTCAGAGCTCCTAACAGTTACTATGGAGTCACTATGGAAACAAGCAATGAGTTAAGCCAAGTGCTAATCTCAGCAAAATACAAAAAAGAATGCTTATAGTCATTTAGCTTCCTTATTGCAAGGCTGGCTTACACCCCAAGGCCCAGACACTCTTTCCTTACTCAAAAATATACACCAGTATGCAGCTTAGCATATAATTACGGGGTAAATTTAGCATAACAGGCTAGAAGCCAAGCACAGTAGCAATGTGGGTCTCCTGCAACCCAACCCCACACACTCTGTGGAGAGAAATCAGAGGAGCTGTCCTTGCAGAAGGTGGTTTTACAACAGTGTTTTGTAGATCCACCATGGAGTGTGCAGTCCCAGAGGGAAGCGGGACAAAGCATGAGACAAAAACATCCCTGCAGGCTTGAGCAGCTACAACTTCCCTTCCCCTGAGTCGAGTGCCAAGGAACAAAGAGGCAATTGAGACCACTCAGCCACGTAACCCACTCCACCCGAGCTGTGTGAGTAACATCAAATGGAACCCACTGGCAAGGGTTAATGCCAGCTCCCACTCTGTGCAAGTCATGCTGCTGTTCAGCAGGACTCTGGGAAAGCAAAGCTGAATTACTCATCCACAAACAGAAAATCCACAACCCTCACATGGCCACTGCCACACACACAGAGCTGCTTGGTTTGTCCTGGGGGAGGAAAGATAGATGGGGCTTTGCATGGGAAGGACCCAAAACTTTCTCTTCACACCAGTCCTGCACTGAAACCAGGATTATGTGGACTAAAAACATTTATGCACTGCTTGCTTTTTAGGAAACAGTGAGGCAACAGTACACAAAATACACTGAAAAGAGCTATTAAAAACAATTTTCAAATTTCTGCAGACCTGTTTAACAGCAGCATAGAGGATTGATGCCAGGTGGAGGAAGAGGGGATTCAGAGCAAACTTTCAACCTGCAGAGATATGTGGTTGATCATTTCAGGAAGTCAGGCATTTGATACAGTAGAACTCGACCTGACTTTTACAGGTACCCTAACTAACATTAACACCAGCAGGATCTGTGCAGACTTGTACACAGCTAACCCCAGAAATATGGTCAGTGCAGCATTATTCTTCTCAGGCAGTCCAGTAACATGTCCCAGCACTAAAACCCACTTCTGTGAATATGCAGCAGTTTCAGCATCTGATTTTTTCCACTCTCCAGTGGGAGCTCAAAAACATACCCTAAGGCTGCTCACACTAAAATCAAATCACAGAGCACTTGCATGCCTGTGAAAGAGGCACAGCCTGGTGCTGTACTCTCTTTACCATTACCCAGTGACACTGCATCAGGACACTTCTCCTCTCAAAATCCAGGTATCACAAACTGGCACACGAAGCATTTAGGGAGTGCAAGAGAACAAAGTAATTTGTATGAAACTGAGAAAAGTCCAGGAGAAACAAACATCTGAATTTCTTAAAAGTAAATAAACTATACCTATGCTTCTAACATTTCCTCCTTTCCTCCAAAAACCATAATCCAACTTCTTAGTTTTTCCTCCCCTCGGACTTTGCCTGAATCAGTGTGATGAGGTTCTCCTAAAAGACAATTTAAAGAGCAAGGACAGATTTTGCTTTGTCTCAGTAATTACCCCTCAGATGACAGAACTGAAACTTAACTCAAAAATTCTTGTGGCCAGAATTTCATCATTCCCCAACACATTAACACAAATGCTTTTCACCTCCTTCCACATTTTCCCAGGACACAAAGGTTAGAGGTACATGACTCCCATCACCATTCTGAGCCAATTTTGTTCCAGGTTGTTCATTACTTGTTGTCTGTTAAACTCTGACCTTTGGGAAGGGATGGAATGAGTAGCTAATTCATTACTAGTGAAATATCTGATGTTTATTAAATATGTGAGGATATCTTGCAAGAAGACATCACGTTCAAATTTTCACATAGCAGCAGATCATACACTTATGCTGAACACCATGATTGAAAGAGTGCACAGCTGAGTGGTCAAAGCAAGCCTATGGCCTTTGAGCTTTAAGAGTCCATTTCTCTCAGTGCTTCACATTTCTGGTCACGGGAGAAGGAAAAACATCAAGGAGCTGCAGCAGTGTAAACATGAAATGCCAAACAAGTTATTAAAATAGTATTTTATTTTATGAATAAAAACTAAACAGAATTAGGACATGGTTCTATTTTCTCTTTTTCCCCGTTTCCTTTGAACTATGCTGATCATCTCTTTTTGAACCAAAGCCATATCTACCATTCCTGTGCTGATCCTGCCACTCACTCTCCAGCTGTTTCAGCATTTCCTGTGTCAGAAGTCCTTCACGCAGCAGTCTGTTGGCAAGGGATCCACGGCCATAGCTTTTCAGATCCTCCTGCCTCATCCCAGACCGAGAGGCTCTCGTGTTCCTCGCCCTCCTCAGTGCTGGAGCCTCTGCTGCAATGGACAGCGCCTCTGGGGACTTGGCATCGTGACGGTCTGAAGCCACCCTGGCATCCCTCTTAGTCCTGGAAAGGGGAAAGTCTTCGGACACAACTTCTGCTGTGCCAGGAGCAGCTGCAGACTGGGATGCCCGGATGAGCTTCGTGATGTTGCGCACACCAACTTGGATAATGTCATCCAGTTGCTTCTGAATATCCCTTACAAGGGCAGCATCAGGGAACATATCCATGAAGCGGTAACTGAGAGAGGCAAAACAACACACAGTTAAGCCTTTCCACTACAGGAATGCTGCCTGAGACAAAAATGGGACACACACCATGTAAGAAAAAGATGTATTACGTGTTGCATGGGAAGGCCACTGTATTTTAAGCTGCATTTCAGCTGTTCCAGTCCAGGATCACCTTGTTTCCACCTTTCTCTCTGTCAGTCACCAATTGTTCTCTGCAGAGCCCATGACTCGCTCCCACAACATAACTACACTTGCATTTGACAGGATCCTCTAAAGGGAAAGGGGCCCATCCTGCACCATGTACACACTAGTTTGAAGACACTGCTCTCCTAGGATTTTAAGTCAAGTGTTAGGAGAAAACAAAAACAGTTTTCAAACACCAAGACAATACCTTAACCACAGATAGAGGTCAAAAACATCATGAACAGCTTCAAGGTGGACGAGCTCTTTGATGTTTTTCGGAGCAGCCAAGGGCCACTTGGTGTGTCGGCAGAGCCAGTCGAACGTCAGGGGCTCGTTTCTACTGAACTGTCGCGCAAACTGAAACACAGGCAAAGTCCTCAGTTAGGCAGCAAAGAAGAAATCCCAAAAGAGTTAAACTCCCTGGAGTCTGTATACATGGAATACTCCAGAAAGTACCTGCTTTGTTTTTACACAACCCAAATGCCACACATTCTTTCACTTAATTACTCAACACAGGAGTCACCTCTCCTTTCCAGGGCCTCATTAACACAATTTGTCCATGGGCCATGCACAGAGTTAAGCAACAAAGACACAGAGTTATCCAGAAAAGCACAACACTGAAGGCATTTGATTTCATCCAGCAAAGCAGATGGACTTTGTCTTTTTTAATTCTCCTGCTCCTCCTATTCAGTTAATCATCTTGTTTCAGTGTCCAGGTTGAGAAAATGTTAAATGTATTCCCTGGATTAGGAAACACACTACTCACAACCCAAACAGACTAATCTGCGCTAGGAATCAGCCCTTCTGAAACTCAAACACCTCAGCCCTTTAACAGAAAAACAAGTCAAATAAGATTTAAGTCTCAAATTTTCCAGAGTATTGATGACTTGGAATAACTGCTTCCTAACTTGGCTCACTACAAGCAGAATTTTTTTACCAAGGATAGCAGGTTAAGCATTCATGACATCCTACCTCCCTCCAACACCACATTATGCCCTTCTGCACCATCATTCAGCATTTTCTTAATGAGGGACCTTTTTCAACTCTTTAATCAATCACTCAAATTATAAAGATAATTAGCCCTTTATGAAAAGCAGGGGTCTAATATTTGTAACATGAGGGCACCACATCAGTTTCATTTTCACACTATTTCATTAGAAAAGTTTCATGCAGTCTCTAAAAAGGGAACAAAGGCAATACTGCCTAGCAAAGCAACAGTCCCAAATTAAAATATTAATCCTGAAAAACTGAAAAAATCTTAATTACAAACCCCTTAAAATAATCACTCCATGGGCACAGTGAAAAGCAATTCATCCAGGCCTGAGAAGTGAAATGAGATAATTCTGAGAGCAACTTACAGCACTGTGTTTTCTGGGGTTTTAATTCTGTGTAACCATTCCAACACCAGCAATCACCATTAATCCCACATTCTTCTCTTTTGTTGACAAGCTAACACCTGAAGCAGCAGTAACTTGGGTTTTAATGACTACTTTTAGGCACACTGTGGTGCAAAACTTAACAGTGCCCAAGGGACTAGGGAACACAAGTGATTTCTCCCAGTTCAGAGCTCACCCCCAAGGACAAGCAGGAGAACTCTCTGAGGCAAACAGGAGAAAAGCTGTCCAAACTTTAATTTACATGAGAACCAGTTGTCAGGAGTTAAAAGTTTTGCTCAATAAAAACAGTGAAAAAAGTAATTAGGAAAAAAACACAACTTGCTATTTTATATTTCTACCTCTGAGCACTTTAAGAATGCCCTCCAATGATCTGATGACAAACCCCACAGTAAAGACAGCACCAAGACCCACTTGCTCCAATAAAAATATCACGGTTTTCTGAGGAAAAAAACCAGCTGACCTTCAACAACGTGGTGCACACAAAAGGCTCTTTTCTGTTCAGGGGTGCAGTGCAGAAGACATATCGTGATCGCAGATTTAGTGGAATGTGCTGAATCATATCTGCTAGAAATTTGAAGTCATCAATATTGCAGACAAAGTACATCCCATCGACTTGTGAGAGACTCACAAAAATATCCTGTGAAAATATATCCAAATCAAGAGAATGTCAGTACAGGAGGGGATTATTAAACTTCGCATTAGCAAACCAAAAAATTATTTAGTGTTTCAAAGGCTGGTTATACTGAAAGAAGAATTAAAAAACATTAAATTTGACCACAGTAATAAAAAAAGGGGCAGGGGAGTTCCCTCTGCTCTTTTAGCAGAACTTGCATTAAATTCTCCAACACAAGATCAGAGGGGAAGACAGAGCAGACTACACTTCATTTAAACATTTTCAATTAAGTCTCCCAAATAACAAAGTTCTGGAGTTGCACATTTTAGTCACAAGAACCAGGAACCAGTTACTACTATGTTTAGAAGTTTCTCCAGGTTTGTCACTTAGCATGACCCAAAAAGCCTACTGTGCAGCACAAAATTCAATAATTGAGGTATTTTTAGCGCAGTGTCAGGATTGGATCTATTTTAGGAAGAAAGAAAACACATGATAAATACAGTTTTGTAATAGAGGACTTCAAAGAAAACCTGAAACATATCCAAGGTTTGGAGAAACAGGAGATGCCAGAGTACCCTGTAAGGGGAGTTTCTATGGGCCCCCAAAATTATTTCTCTAGCGTAAATCTTTGAAACACATAACAGCATATCTTTGAAACACATAACAGCATATCAGCAGAGAACAATAATGCACATTTAAATCCAGGAAAGCTGCTAAGAATTTCTCAGGGTACTAAAAGCTGTGCTACTGTTCTTTAAATACAGCACTGGAAGCTCAAGTTCTACTTCTAAATGTTTGGCATATCCAAAAGATTTATTATCCATCTAAGGATGAGATCAAGTAGATTTCACAGAATCTGTTTTCTCAAAGTTACACAAGCATTGTTTTACCATAAAATCCAAAGGAATGGGAGAAAAAAAAATGTGGTAGCTCTCAGGTATACAGAAGTCTGACATGACCAGCCTAGTTTCCCAGGAATTTTAAAATAATTTATCAAAATTTCAATCTGTAATATTTTCGGCCTCAGACCAAAATGTCTACATTTAAAATACAGAAAAGGTGAAGTGAGAAGGTTGTTGCACAGTCTTCAACACGTGCAAAAATACTTAGACACTGGAAGAGCTTTCAAGTTTATTATAGCATAGAAAAGTTAAGCATCCTAAAGCTATCTGGAGTCACTGCTGTGGTAGAAAGAAGAATCCATCTGACAAAAAATACACACAAGGCTATCTGTCAGGTTCCCAAAGTGCATGTTTGTACAAAAGCAGTGACTATAAGTAATGCTTAATTTTTAAAGCAAAAGGTAATATTTTGATCGTCCTTACAATTAGATTTGATAGAGTGGCATCAGGAAGATGATAAGCAAACATTTCTATTTGCTCAGGAGTAGGATGCAGGCCAGCTGCCTAAAGGGAAAATAAAGAAAAAAAGATTCCATTAATTCTCAATATAGTTTTAAAGTTAATGCACCAGAAACAACATACAAAAAATCAAAATGCAAGAAACCAAAGCACCCCACAGACTCAAGTTTATTTAGCACACTTATCTGAAAATTAGCAACTTTCCTGCTTGAGCTTTTAATTCTTAAAAGATCAGCTTCAATATT
This sequence comes from Sclerurus mexicanus, assembly GCA_013396755.1. Classification (NCBI taxonomy): domain Eukaryota; kingdom Metazoa; phylum Chordata; class Aves; order Passeriformes; family Furnariidae; genus Sclerurus; species Sclerurus mexicanus. The sequence continues at coordinate 802,629 of VWZF01002761.1, read as the reverse complement.
AATGCAGCATTGCAAGCCTCCAAACGGGACATATATCCAAAGTCACTCTGGCACGACACAATCCACTTTTACTACTACATTGTAAACAGACACAAGGAAAAATAATTTGGGACCAGAACATCATAAACTGGCCCCAGAGAGAGTCTGTCCTGACTGGGTACTGAGCCTCTCACCTTCACAGGGGGCACAGCCTCGCTCAGAATCTCCTTCAGCTGCAGAAGGTCATCCCGGTGCATTGTGGTGACTTCTCCCTGCTGGAAGGATGAGCCAAAACGCCCAGCTCTGCCTGCAATCTGCAGAGCCTGGGAGGTGGGAATGGAGTCTATTTCCTTCTCTCCCTTCTCATTGACGGTCGGCTTCACTATAGAGTTAAAGATTATTCTTCTTATACACCTGGAATATTTGAACAAAAACAAAGAGGAATCTTTTTTTGCAAATTGCTTCCAACATGAATCAAGGCCTTTTCTTTTTTAAATGCATTTTTTCTCCTTTATAAATTAAGGTATCACAGATACTACCTATGAATACAGCATGTTCCAAGGGGCAGGATAAGACTCCTGCTTAGTGGCAGGAGACTCATCATCCCTGCACACACCAGTCATGTTCTAGTAGGGTCCCTCCTCAGTAGTTTATAGCAATGTGACTGCATCACCTTCACCAATAGAATACACCTGAAACTGGGCTGCACTTGCTCTGTATGAGAGAAATGGAAGAGATGGTAACTCTGAAAACCCAACACAATGTGACTCCTGTTGATCCAGTAGGCACTGTTATCCACTGTCACATAGAATTAGGCCAAGGGAGCCATTTAATTCTTGGAATCAGTTTTAAAATTAAAGCTTAGTTCTGCGCAGCCAAATTGATCGCTACTTCAGAATTGAAATGTATGTTGTATTATCTAGACATAGTAGATATTTAGCCAAATTAATCAGACTGGGGAGAAAGACACAAAGAAATTAATGTGGGCCTAACACTCAAGGGAAAACGAAAAGTACAATAACCTGCTCCAAGTACTTACAAATTGAGTCCCATTCCAATTGCATCTGTAGCAACCAAAATTTTGCATGGATCATCAGGATCATTGAATTTCTTTGCCTGTTCAAGTTTTGTTCCTATAACAGAATGACGGAACACTTCACATAGCAAACTCTTACAAACCAAAGACAATGTATCACTAAGCTAAATGCCATTATAACAGGCTGAGGGGAAAAAATTGGTATTTGTCTTGGGGAAAGGGGGCAGGAGGGATTTAAATAATTCCCAGAGCTGTGGATAGACCTCATTCAATTATATCTACCTGAAGATCAAAATTAAGTACATAATAAAGGTCTAATCCTAAGATTAAAACACCAGTCAACGAAAGCCAATTACTTTATTTAACTATATAGAGAAGCACAACTGGGAAACTTGCACTGCTTTATTTTAAAATAAAGAAAGCACTCCAAGAGCTTATTCCTAAGGAAAGCAGCAAGAAGCAGAACATTCCCATCCCAAGTCAAGGAAGAGTGCTTTACCTGGTGGCAGACTGCCATAAATGACAGCACATTCTAATCCTCTGGCTTCAATCTGTCGGCTCACAGAGTAAATGTCATTCTTACTGAAGCAGACAATGCAGTCCCCAGGACGGAGGTTATCCAAGGATTCCAAGGCATAATCCAGCACAGTCAGAGGAGTGAGTCTCTGGTAGTTTCGGACCTGGAATCAAAGTTGTCAAAGATATTTTGTAAACTCAAAATTTCCCGTGGAAGATCAGCCAGTATGTTTATTATCACAACTGACTGTAACTGTAACTGAGGGACCTGAGTCCTGAAGGGAAAAGGGTGACATACACCCTATGCACCTGCATAGTGGCAGCACTTCCCAAGCTGAGAACTACACAGCTTTTTGAAGAAACAAAAGAACTATGTGTTTTTAACATGTAAACTAGATTCAAAACAAGTGACATACAGGCTACATTCCATTCTATCAAAAAACAAGTGTTTTCACTGGTCCCCTCCCTTTCAGAATTACACACACCACCACACACAGACATACAAAGCTACAGCTAATACACCATGAAATCATGAAGGCTGGACTTTACTGGGACCAAATTTTATGTTTTTAAATGCTCTTCTCAAAAGAACCTTACCAATTTTAAAAAATACATATTTATGACAATAAGGTTTGTTTCACCGATCTTTCAATCGCTTTCTTCTGGAGGCGTTACCTCTTTTAACTCCTTTCCTCATCACCTGGAGAATAACTATCAACCAATCCAGGAAAGTCAGCAAAGCTGAGGGCACTGTGCCCTCCAGGAAGACCAGAACTGTAAAGAGAGCCCCTAAACAGTTGTAGCACCTGCAACATTCCCTGAGGGGAACTCAGCAAAGCACTTCTCTTCTTTCAGTAAAATAATACCACTATTTAAAAAGAAAAAGAACTTTGCAACATCTCCTTTGGTTCACAGAGACTGAGAAACATTTAACAGTGGCTCCTGCAGAACAACTTTTTTTTTGATACTCAAAAGACCCTACATTTTTTGCCTGTTTTACAGCAAGGAGAACCTGATGTTCTGTCCTTAGATTCTCAGAATTAAAATACTTACTTCAACTTCCTCCCCTGTAGTGTACATGAGCTCTGTCACCAAGTCAATAGCAGCAGCTTCTCCACAAACATGGATTTCTTCAGCACAGAGGCCTGAACAAGGTTCAATGAAATAAGAAGCAAAATGTTACCTATTTATGAACAACAGTAACTTCGGTAACTCTTAAGTTACCCAAAAATTACATTTATCACATTAGTGTGGTAACAGGAGCAGCCAATACCCTCAGCCAAAACAAGAGGTACCCTCAGTCACTGAACAAGTGGAGCAAAGCTTTTATTTACTACTGTTTCATGAACTGCCAAACCACAGCAGAACTGAGGATCTTTGTTTTCTGCATGAATTCATTTCTAATACAATCAGAAAAGGGAAAAAAATAGAGGCAGAGGAAGTGTGAAAAAACATTATTGAACTCATCATCAAAAGCAACGAAGGGAAGGGGTGAGGGCAGAGGGATTCAGATTTCAAACTTCTGATCAAATACGAGGAAAACTGTTTCCAAATTTCCCCTTCAAAAATTCTAAAATTATCAAAATAAGCATTCCTCTATGAATTTTACAGATTGATGCAGCTCTACAAATGAGCCGTTTCAAATTAACACTAAAATATTTAAAGCTGACATACATTTAACAGTATCTCTTCAAGGCATTCCCTGAAAAATTGGTGTTAAATTGAACAAAAGAGCATATTTCTAGAAAACAGTCAATATAAAAGGACAGCAGACAGCAGGACGTAGCAAAGACTCCACATTATCCAAGGAAAGAAAACTAAAAGAAGCATGTGAATACCATTTTTTTTAAAAAACCATTATGTGAAACATGACAGGTAACTTGCTGTCATGCAGACAAATCCTTTGGGGCAGAGTATCTCTCTAACTCGCTGTGAGAAGACCTATGAAGAAAAAATTCTTAACTTTTACTTCACATCACATATTGTAACAAACTTATGAACATACTGACTACTAAGCTTCAATTTAATGTGCCATTTACAGTGCCATTGAAGTGGTTCACTGCCAACACAAACCAGCTTACCTAGTAGGGCTCTTGTCCAAGCCCACCCTCTGGCAGGATCTCTGATCATCTGAATTTCATCAATTACAGCAACTTCATCTTAAAACAAAAAAGAAAAACATGATGCGCCAAGGAAGAGCATCCAGAACAGCAATACAACATATGAAGGGACTCAAAAGGTTGCTCAAATTAAGTTAATCCTCTACCACCACAAAGCTACTCTGAGATGATCCAGGCTTCTTGAACTGCTCTAACACAGAAATTGTTGAAATAAGAGTGAAAGGGAATAGCTCAGCTACTTTAGAATCCAAGCTATAACACACATGAAGACACCCCTGGTAGGATTGAAATTATGTACATACAAGGTGTATTAGTGCTGCACATTTCAATGGTACAGGCAATGTGAGGAGCTTGTCTGGCATCTTCATTGGCATAGACACGCTCTTCTCCTGTCACCAGGTCACATGGCACATTCTAAAGGAATTCAGAAAACTCAGGTTAAGGTTCTTTAATACAACAGAATCTCCTTTCCAAAGAGGAAAAAAATCAATTTCTTACAGTAGCTTCTAGGATGGTATAATGGAAGCTTATCTAGGAAATAACTATCCAGAAAATAACAACCCAGCCCTTTGAGACTCGTGCCCTGTATTTAAGTCCTGTTAGACTGGGGCTATAATGAAGAGGTACTATCTGTAATTAGATGCCTGCAGATTACATCTTCCCCTGAGCATTTCAGAGCTGTCACACCTGCAACAAAAGAAATGTCAGAAGAGCTGCAATACAAGGGGCTTATAAAGCAAGGCCCAGCAGTGAAAAAGCCTTGCAAGCTCCAGCATCCTCCAGTTCATTTGGGGATTGTTCTCACTCACACTGAACACATGGCAATAAAGTGCAGTGACTACCAACAGGGAACTGGTACCCACAGTCACACATAGTGGACAGTACCTAGGACTTGTCTCCGAGGTCAAGCCAGTCTTTCTTATGTGTGGCTTTGATAAACCAATAAGAGGAATTACAATTTCTACATCAAAAATAGAGAAATCACAAAATCCTTTATAAACCCTACCATACACACACACTGTGCTCATTAACATGTGATGTGTGGTTCTGATGCTTCAGGACTGGTTCTGTGCAGCTGGAAACACAGTAGTGAGAACCCTCCAAAATTATGGCAAGTAATAAAACCCCACAGTAATGAAAATTTCCTCTAGGGACCTGATAATAGGGCACTGATCTTCAACTCAACACATCTGAGTCTGCAGAATTTTTCATAGATGGTGAAGCGAAATACATTTAAACGCTGAAGCAGAAGGTTGAGGGGAGTTAAGCAAGGGTAATTTTTTGTGTACCAGCTAAAATAAAGGTCATGGGTAAAAGAGGCATGTTCCCATGCTGGAAAACCTAATAGTAGAACTTGGCTAAACCTGGAGAGCAACAAACCACAGGCAGACAAAGGTAGGTTACAGGGATGATTGCACAGCACATGCTCTGGGGACGGTCCTGTTCCATCTGGGGAAATGATGCTCCATTTGCTCACCTAAAGCATTAATGCACAACTAGTATTGCCATGAGCTGACACTGCTGACACAAAGCAAAGGCACCTGTCCAAGCACACACTGCTCCAGGGAATGCCTGGAGCAGCTACAGGACTTTACAGACTTGCATTCATGAGACTATCCCAGTATTAAGGATGTTGGGAAGTAATAGGACATACTGACAGCATCGTTAGTCTTTTGGAAGATCTCGTGAGCCAGAAGTTTTAGTGGACCGCAGTATATTCCAGATTTGGCTGACAAAAATCTCTGGATAGCATGGTAAGTTTTTCCACTGTTTGTAGGACCAGCATGGAATATTATCTTTCTCTGAATAGCCCTGGCATCTGGATACCTGAAACAAACACACAAAAAAAGCAGATCTGTTGAACATTTATCTGGTGTTCTGGATACCGATTCAGGAAAAATTGGAAATTAGCTTAAACATTTATTTCTTAATAGACTTTTTAATGTGTGTTGAAAGCAGATAGATCAAGTTCTTACAAGGAGACAGTATAAAGATGTTACTACATCTTATAAATTCATCTTCTAAATCATACAATGCTTTCAAAGATTCAGAGTGAAATTCAGAGTGTTCAAAATAATTCTCATTACTCCTCTTAATTCTCTCTCCTTGGGTTTATTAACATTTTAATGTTCTGGTGTGCCACCTCCCAAATATACAGTCTTCTGGAAAGGCCATCCAGTGACTTCAAGAGCTGATATAACCTTATTTCCTTTTAAATCATCGCAATGTAGCTTGTAAAAAAAAACATAAGAGCTCTCGCCACAACTTACTGTAAAAACAGAGAAATGGAACTGAAAAAGCAGCATAATCACACATCACAAAGCTGAAGTCCACAGACCCTGGAGTCCTGTGACACTAAGAAAAGAAACCAGTGCAGCCCCTGTCCCCACTGACCAGTTGGGTGGCAGCCTCAAGTCGCTGATCTTGCGCAGGTCGTCCATGCAGTCCAGCATGGGGAAGATCTGCTTGGCATGCCTCAGGAAAAACGGGAACAGATCATCCACGTGGCCTACGGGACAAACCCTTCTCAGTCTGCACGCTTGTCTGAAGGGGTGCAGCATCATAATAAACTTTGAAAAAAAAAAATTCCACTACTTCCACACACACACACACACATAATTCTTTCCACTCCTGGCTCTCTACAAAGTCCAGTAATTATCTCAGTTGTAGAAAGGTAAACATGGGCTCATTAGGAAACATAACTCAAATACAACAGTATGAAAAAAACCAGCTCTCATTTCAGTATGTTCACTCTGGTTAGCTTACATGCCTGGAGAACTAAACAGAATAAAATGAGAAACTGTGAGAAAGCTTCTCTGTCCTCAGACAGATTTTAGCCTTTTCTTCCTAAATTCATGTGCTGCCTTGGAATAAAATAAAAGCTTCTAAAAAGCTTTTATGAATAAACAGAGAAAATCAGGATAGTGTGCAGCTTCCCTAAACTACCAAGACTTAGGATACTGGTTAAACATTCAAAGTTTCCAATCCCTAGGTGAGAAAATAAAAACAGAAAAATCAACTCAGAAGTGACATCCAGGTTCACTCTTCCAAATGGTTGAAGAGCAAACATGGGTCTTAAACGTCTCAGTTCACGCTCCTACTGTTCAGCTCTCATAGAACTTCAAAGAACTGTATTGATCTAAAACGTTATTATTATCAAACACACACAAAAAGAAAAAGCAGTGGTTTGGGGTTGGTTGCTTTGGTTTGGCTTTTTTTTTTGGGAGGGGGGTGTTTCTATTTTTGGCGTTTTTTAAATTGAGAATTAGTATTCAATGAATCAAGATTGTTATTAAAACTTGAAAAACTGCAATATATTCAATTATCACTTTTGGACAAGCAAAACTCAAATAAAATAAAAAAATCTCAAAACTGCCACAATAAACAACCCTTTATACTTCCATATATGTGAGTTGTAAGGCATACACACACAATGCTCATATGTAACCAAATAGGGAGTGGAAATAAGAAAACCCTGTGGAAGGTTTTATGCACAAGTAATACAGAGACAATTTCCTAAGATTGCCAACATTTAAAATATACACATTTACACCTGAAGGCAAAACTAATGGCCACTGTAACATTTAAATTGTTTTCCAAACTTTGTAGCCAAAGTTTTCTGCAGCTCAAACCGTGCAAAAGGCTGGTTCTGCTGTCCCCAGTGGCATCACCTCTCAGTGCTGTTAATGACAACACAGGTTGCACTAAGCAAGCAAACACCTCTGGGAGTGCCACAGGGAACCAGCACTGTCAGAGCTCTATTCCCAATCCTTAAAGCCACCTGGCCAGGCCAGAGCTCTCCAAGTGCCCCCTAGTGTCCACTGGATTGTTCAGAGGAATAGACACAACAGTCCCGTTTCCATTTCTGCCTGAAGAGATGCTGTGAAACAACAGGCTGCTTCTTGCCAACACCTCCACCTCTCGTTTCCACTCCAGAAGGTTTAAGAACAGAACACTCCCTAGGAGGGGCACAAATCCTAGCAGGGATTTTTAACCTCTCTGACAGCATGGTCGGGGGTCCCACAGGTACTTAGGTAAAGCACACAGGTCAAAAACTAGGAAAAAATGCAAAGTTTTATTTTACAAGCACTCCAGATACTTGCCTGCATCACAGCATATATCATTGAGAATAATATGCAAATCAGCACTCACAGAGCTGGATTCCATGATATACTTCCTAAAGCTTATAAAGGCTTGGTGAAACAGGCGAGCTGCAAAAAAACCAAAAGGAACAAAATGAATGTGACCAGGATCAGAAAACTCTATTTGTAAATATCCACCAAAACACTGAAGCAGTCCATTAAAAACTATTTAAAAAGCTATTAAAAGTAAATATAAAGGTTATTTGAACCCAGTGACAGAGACAACATAAACAAGCAGTGTTGTGAGACTCAGAAAAGATGAGATCTACCTAATACTGTATCTGAATTAAAACAGGTTTCACATTAGAAATAAATTAAGAACATTTTCTTACCATCTAATCCATTTTCTGCTCCTAGTCTTTGGATTTCTTTTCTTTTGTAGAACTTATTTAAGTTTTTTAGAACTTCACCTGCAGAAAAAGAGTAACTTTTTTTTTAGTTTGCTCAAAATTAAATCACATTCTGCTGGCCCAAAGACCCTGGCTCATAGTCTCCTCACTCTGGAGAGAGGGAGTCTTTGCCATGCTGAAGAGACTCAAATGAATTCTCCCCAAATTAAACACAATCAACAATTGACACTATTGTAGAGAAGGACCATCCTCAACTGCAGCAGAGTAAACAGCACCACGAAGATGAGGTCAGCACTGGAGACACTCTCCCTGGTGCTTGATAGGACGAAGGATAAAGGTGGGCACCTGCAGCCAACATGTTATGGAACAAACTAACTAATATTTTGGGAAGGGTTTTTGTTGGCTGTTTATCAGCACCTACCAGGAAACAGCAGGTTTCAATGTGAAAAGCAAATCTGCTTAAACTACTTGGTGACAGGTTTTACTAAACATCCTGAGGTACCTTCTTCCAAGACAGACTCTCCAGAATGATCAGTTAAACCAGACCCAGTATTCTTCCTCTTCTCAGGTTAAATAAAGAAGGAAAGAAGAAAACAAAGTTTGTTCATATATATCACAAATTACTCAGTTTTGTTCATGTAAAATCTCTTATAAAGTTATTAATAAACCCTTTCCCTACCCTAAAAGGCAAGTTCAGTGTTGCAATAAAATTGTATTTACTCACACTCTGAATTTAGTTCACTAAATATTAGTTAAATCACTGTGGCAAAATGTGCCCCTTCTCCATCTACAGCAGATCAGAAATTCACAAAAATCTAGCAAATATCACAAACACCTATTCATAAATTTATGTTACTCAAGTCTATGAACCCTGTCTTATAAAATCCTAGGAATGATAAAAATAATGCAACACACCCCTGGTTTGCCAGCACAAGTCACTGAAGACAACACTGTCAAGCTCTGCTCTCTGCAGCTAACTCTGTAACTCTGCCATGACACGAACAGCTTCCGTGAAATCAACCTTGAATTACTGAAATATTGCCCCTCTAAAAAGCTATGTAACAGAGACGGTCCACTTGGCATAATGAAATCACCAAGTAAAAAGAATATAGCAAATTGAGATGCACAAGGGCAGCAGCTACATTCCATACCCCGTGCATGGCTACAGGAGTCCAGTGATGGCTTCACTCAGAGTCTGAAAAGTTCCCAAAGGCAACTAAGCAACGCTGCCAGCAGGATTACATTTCCTACAGGGATCCACACTCTCATCAGGAAATATTTAAGGGCCCCAAAAGCAAAGACAGGTTGGAAAACAGGGCAGTACAAGAAAGCACAAGGCTAAACGCTCTTCACAGCTTCCCTAAGAAGCTCTAACAGTCACCACATCATCAGCCACAGAGCTGAATTCACAGCCCACTGGCCTTACTACAAGATGAAAAGGTCAATGCCTAAACACTTGTTACTATCCAAGGCAACATGACATTGGGACCATCACAGCCCTCAACATCCAAGGTCATGATCCTTCCTAAGCACAAATACTTAACAATAACGTAAATCAAAGCAAACCAAAGCTGGCACTGCAGCCCACATGAGCCTAATCCACATACAGGCAGCAATGAGGGTAACACACTCAGTCCTGCCTTGACCACCACCCTTACCATTCACTCCCGGTTTGAAATTTCCCCTTCTTTACCATTTTCTCATTCTAGAACTGTGCTTTACCTCTTACTCCTCAATTACTCTGCCTTCTCAGCAGCATTTTTAAGGGTCTGTGTAAAAAGACAGCCCGACTGCAGTTACACTCAGGAAGTACACAGCTAGTGTACCAGATTTGTTCCGATGTTTCAGCCCTGTTTGCAGGAAGACTTTCAAGTCATTTCCCTGTGTCCCTGATGATGACGGTCCATTTCAGTCAGGCTGTAATGCTACCACTGGGGCAGCTGAACTGCTTGATTTTACCATTCCTCCACAACCTTTAGACTTCCACTGTCCAGTCCAAGCAAGCCTGTACACCTAACTAAACCCCTTGTTCAGGCACCTCCTGCTTCTGACACGTGAACTGCTGCCAGCACCTTGTCTTTCCTGGCATCTTCCACCAGGAATAACAGCCCCGTGGTCTGACAACTGAGGCCACAGAACTGCCATTCAATATGACAACTGAGCATGAGGGTTCCAAATCAATACCCATATCCAGGGGTCCCAAAGCCACATGGCACAAAGTTCCGATCACAAAATGCTTCATGCAGAAGAATGTTATTTATGTTTATTTAGAAAATGGATAATGGATCATCTCCATAGCAAAGGGCCAACAGTCAAACCAAACCTAATTTGTGCTGCCCACTGACCTGGCAATATTCAGGCCTGACACTGAAGGTCATGAAGCCAGGTACCAACCTTTCTCTCTCTGCACTGACAGCAGACCAAACTCCTTTAAGCCACCCCAATCCTCTCTCGTTGCTCTTTACGCTCCCTTCTTCTGATACTACATGCATGAGCTGACTCTTGCTCCTTTTCACCCTCCTATGTTTAACATCACAGTTCCTTTTCTCTTCTTTTTTTTTTTAATATAACTGCTCCTTAGATATTTCACTATAATATGCTCTCATGTCACCCAGTCACTCAACAATCAGCTTGTTTGATACGGAAATCATACAAGGGCTTTGGCAAACACCACTTTAATCACTCCATCTTACAGAAATTTCATATTGTTCTACTGTCTCCTATGACATGGTGCATTTAGGCCTTTTACAATAAAGGTATCACATAACTATATCAGCATAGCAATAAATGGTTTAAAATGTAACAGCAGTGAAAGGCTACAGAAAGAGATATCCTGCCATAATCCCAAAAGAAAACCTCTAAACCTTAAGTTTAGCCTACCAGATACACCAAAACTGAAAGCATACATCAGCACTCACAGGAGTACACTTCCTGTAAAGTCGTGGAAAACACATGTAGTGAATTAATTCCAGGTTTGTTATGAAGCTTTTACAAAACTGGCTTTGCATAAGTAATCTTCAGAAAAGGATTTTGTCTTCCTGACAGTGTTTGACTAGTGTGAAAACCAAGATCATTCTCACTTGAGCGAGTAACAAGCTAACAAGATGATTCACACTGGAATTACAGTGAGCTGTCACTAACAAAGCTCCTTCATGAGCTCTAATCAGAAAGGCTGCAAATATGCATCTTTCTTTATTAAATCTAGTTGACTTGTAGACAATCTAGTACTTGACAGCAGAATCTGACAGAACATATTTGTTCAAAATACCAAAAAAATAGATGCATAATACTATGTGTGGTCAGAACCTGAGAGGGGAAGCAGAGGAAGACTAATTATTTAATTTTAAAAAATCAGGTATTTGCTTAGGAAGGTCTTGTTCAGTGTTCTCTTTAACATTACTGGGTTTCAAAACACAGAACTGCTGACAGCAACAGAGAGCACAACAGGCCAACAAGCCAGATGAGCACCAGACCAGTCACCTGGCTGGCATTCCCTCCAAGTCTCCCACGAAAGAACTTCAGGATGTTTGAAGCAGTCAATTTTCATCCGTGGGAACATACATAATTTCAGCCAATCTGTTCTCTCTCAGCAACTTAGCAGAGCCCAGACAGAATCTACGCTTATTTTCCCCCAGTATTTTAGTTGTACCTTTGAACAAATCCAATAAAACTGCTTCTCTAATAAATGAGACAACAAGTAATATACAAGTAAGATGCCATCACTCATATTTATTGGCACCTTAGGAATACACTGCTTATATGAAAGACAAGTCTAACAACAACACAGATTTTAGCTGTTCAGGATTCTTCTTCCTAGCTAGGTTTTTTTAGCTTTCAGGGCCAGGTATTCCTTTCTCCACAGCTCTGAGCAATTAGGATCATTTTCCCATGCTTCTTATACTCTGGAGTTAATACAAATAACATGCCATCAGAACACTTAACTAGGAGAAGATATGAAGCAAAATGATCCCATTTACAGCCTCAATGCTTTGAGATCACCAAACACCAAAAGGATCAAGAACTTGTTTCTTATTTATCAAATCTTTACAGACCATAGAGTCATAGAATCAGAGACTGGTTTGGGTTTGACGGGACCTTAAAAGCTCATCTCATTCCAACCCCCTGCCATCGCAGGGACACCTTCCACTATCCCAGGCTGCTCCAAGCCCCATCCAGCCTGGCCTTGGACACTTCCAGGGATGGAGCAGCCACAGCTTCCCTGGGCAACCTGTGCCAGGGCCTGCCCGCCCTCACAGGGAAGAAATTTTTCCTAACATCCAATCTATCCCTGCCCTCTGGCAGTCTGAAGCCATTCCCCCTGGTCCCGTCACTGCACTTTGCCCCTTTTGATCTTGGCACACTTACACACAAGATGATGCTCTTCTGTCTGTAACACCAATATCTGAAAAAACTCTGATTTATAAGTTCAGATACAGTCACGGTTCCAGAATGCCACAAGACTCCAGTTTATCTGCAGGACCTGCCCCATGCTGAGCACCTTTGGCCCGACCTCTCCAAAACAGGGAGTGGAGGAACCAGGCCAGCAGAGTGTTTCCTCTACACAGGGCACAGCTAATGACCTCGGTAAATCTCAGACTATTCTGAGCTGGGACCCACGAGGATCACCGAAGTCCAGCTCCTGGCCCTGCCCAGGCCAGACCTGCCCTGTAAAACCCCAGTACCAGTGGTGTTACCTCACCCCACAGCCTTTATCCCGCTGCACCTGCCAGACAACCCCCAGGGGACAGAGCTCCAGCAAAGGACCCGAGAGCAGCGAGGGCCGGCTCCCCTCAGCAGGACCAGCCCTGCACGGCTCAGGAGGGTCACAGGATCCAATCAATCAGGCTGGACAAGACCTCCGAGGTCACAGAGCCCGACCTATTCCTAACACCACCACGTCTTTCCCTACACACCTCCAGGAACAGTGACTCCACAGCCTCCCTGGGCAGGCCGGTGTTTAAACACCCTTTCTGTAAAGAAATTCCTCCTTATGTCCCACCTGCCCCACCCTGAGGCCGTTCCCTCTCCTGTCCCTGTTCCCTGGGAGCAGAGCCCGAACCCCTCCTCCTCTCAGGGAGCCCCAGAGAGCGAGAAGGCCCCCCCTTGAGCTTCCTTTTCTCCGGGATAAACACCCCCAGCTGCCCATCAGCCTTGCTCTGCCGCCCCTTCCCCAGCTCCCTTCCACCCTCTGGACTCGCCCCAGCCCCTCAGCGTCCTCCCCGAA
>VWZF01002761.1:777997-789224 GCA_013396755.1 Sclerurus mexicanus | reverse complement strand
CGGGTGCCCCTGAGGGAAAGGGCAGCGCCTGCCAGACACACAAACCCACATTTGGTGAGAATACCGCTGTTTAGGAGCTCAAATAGCAGCTCAGGAGGCTCCCCGGGTGCCCCTCAGGGGAAGGGCAGCACCCGCCGGACACACAGAAACCCACACCGAGAATACCGCTGTTTAAAAGTTCAAATAGCAGCTCAGGGGGGCTCCCCGGGTGCCCCTCAGGGAGGGAAGCAGCCGCCGGACACACACAGATCCACATTTGGTGAGAATACAGCTGTTTAGGAGCACAAATAGCTCAGGAGGCTCCCCGGGTGCCCCTGAGGGAGGAGCAGCACCCGCCGGACACACAGAAACCCACACCGAGTGACAATACAGCTGTTTAATAGTTCAAATAGCAGCTCAGGGGGGCTCCCCGCTCGGTACACACGGCTCCGCGGTCTGAGGCTGGTTAAATACAATCAGGTTTTTCAAAATCACCCTTCCCAGGTTTACGACATGCAAGCGACCATGAAAATATTTGGCTTTTTTTTATTATTTTTTTTTATTCTTTTAAACTTCTGAACAGGCACTTAACATGAGGGAGTTGGATTTGCTCTCGGCCGAAGATATCTGCGTTAGGAGTATCCTAGCATAAAGTACACAGAGTCTTTGCTTTATCAAAGTGCCGCAGTAATANCCTTGCTCTGCCGCCCCTTCCCCAGCTCCCTTCCACCCTTTGGACTCGCCCCAGCCCCTCAGCGTCCTCCCCGAACTGAGGGGCCCCCGACTGCACACACCCCCTCGAGGCGCCGAGGCCTCACACCCGCCGCCCCCTCACCTTTATCGAGGGGCCGCGTGAGCTCTGCGCCCACGTCCTCCCCGGCCGCGCCGCCCAGGCCGGGCTTCAGCGGCACGGGCACGAAGAGCGAGGTGTCAGGGGCGCGGGAGCCGCCGTCCCCGGAGGACGATGAGGAGGACGATGACGATGGCGGGGCGGCGGCGNCAGGGGGGCTCCCCGGGTGCCCCTCAGGGAGGGAAGCAGCCGCCGGACACACACAGATCCACATTTGGTGAGAATACAGCTGTTTAGGAGCTCAAATAGCTCAGGAGGCTCCCCGGGTGCCCCTCAGGGGAAGGGCAGCACCCGCCGGACACACAGAAACCCACACCGAGTGAGAATACAGCTGTTTAATAGTTCAAATAGCAGCTCAGGGGGGCTCCCCGCTCGGTACACACGGCTCCGCGGTCTGAGGCTGGTTAAATACAATCAGGTTTTTCAAAATCACCCTTCCCAGGTTTACGACATGCAAGCGACCATGAAAATATTTGGCTTTTTTTTATTATTTTTTTTTATTCTTTTAAACTTCTGAACAGGCACTTAACATGAGGGAGTTGGATTTGCTCTCGGCCGAAGATATCTGCGTTAGGAGTATCCTAGCATAAAGTACACAGAGTCTTTGCTTTATCAAAGTGCCGCAGTAATAAAACAGTTCTTACAGAAATGTAATTCGATTATTTACTTACTCATAAAGTAAGGTTACCAATGACACTTGCACCGGAGTTGAGAAGCCTTGGCTTAAAGGCCGAGTGAACCACAAGTGCAAGTCGCCTTCCCCACAGCAGGCTCCGATTTCTGCCCAAGCCCCTCTGGGACAGACCCTGCTGTGAACACAGGAAGGCTGGCTAACTCCTTAAAGCTACTTCTTCAAACACTAAATGCCCACGAGATGATGATAAAGACAACCAACCTGCCGTGCCAGGCAAGCATCTGAGGTTAAAGGCTTGCCTGGCTTCAAAATACCTTTCCAGAAGACCCCAGAAAGCTTGTTTGCCCTCTAAGAGGCCCAAAAGGATGCTCTTCGAGGAGGTTTTGCCTCTCCTGTCAGACAGTTAGGGAGACAGACTGTGAAGACAGTGGAAGCATGAAGCCAGGAGGAAACACAGTTTCACACATTTGCAAAATAATCAGTGTTACCGGTATTTACTTAGTAAGAGGTAACTACGTTCAAATACTTTACTGCCCATCACCTGAAGGTGAACTCACGACAGCATCTCTACAGTCGCTAATTACTGGGCATCGAGCCCCCAGAAGTCAGGAGTGACTCATGGGAAAGGCTTAGAAAAAATTGATAGAGTACTGGGGGAGGAGGGGCAAAGATGCTTCCATTCCTTGCTACTGACAGATTCAAAGCCTCTTAGAACCCCTCGTGAGGCATCTGAAGGCTCCAGTTATCACAGTCACAGTGCGTGTACACGCAGCTTCAGTTAAACCCTGCCTAATGTAGTAATTAGGAGTCTCAGGACTAATTCGCTGTAAACCTCGATTTTTAGTGTGATTTAGTCAATTGTGTCTTACTGCACTTTCAAAATAAAACAAATGCAAATAAGCAACATTGGAAAGAAACATGCAATAAACAACATGAGAGAAGGGAAATGCTTTAGTCTACACTGTAGAGGTGAGCAGCAAAAATCAAATACAGCAGCCTACCATGCCTGGAAATAACTAGATTTAAGCTTACACATATCCAAGTGCATATAACATTATCAAATAAAAGTAAATGTGCAGTATAAAATAGTAGCTTAAGAAAGTTCCAGTGTTTGAGAAAGCACTTTATTTTAAATGTATATACATACTTGAATGTTTAACTGAAGAATGCTTTAGTAGTATGGGAAACGCAGCACTGCCAGATGAAGGAAGACAGTTGTAATGGGAATTTTGGCCTTCTTTTCCCACAGGCTGCTGCCATCTTTAACCTGCTGAAGCATTGCAAAGTTTTTCACCTTAGACCAGTTCACATTTCAGGCTGCTCAGCAGATGCTTGTGACTCTGGAGATTCAAATCGCTGGTGAAAGTTTGTTCGTTGTTTCCTCAGCTTCTCAGGTGCTTTTCTCCATAGAATTATTTCCTGTTTGAAGAAGAAAAACTAGTTTGAAACCACCACTTACCATTAAGGCAGCAGCATCAAGTTCCTGATATCTAAGTTCCTGCTAAACAAATACTTTGGGGAAAGTAAAAAAAAAAATAACCAAAGACAACACCGCACAAAAACACTCTGCATCTGCTTAACAGTGCAGTTCATATGAAAGTAACAGAAAGACAACACAACTAAGGTGGCATATTTAGTTACTGCCTGAACACCTGCAATCTTGAGCAGTCACCTCTTCCTTAACTACCATACTGTCAACTTCGATAGTATTAAAGGGTTCAAGAAATTTTTCTTCCTCCTTTTCTCAAAATCCAAAGCCAGCATAGCCAATGTATGCTCCAGCTACCTCTTATTTTCCATGTCTAATTATTCTGCCTTGTCTACTGTTTAAGAGGAAGATTCTGATATAACCCACACAGTGATCCTTTAGGCTATTCCTTTCCTCAGCATCACCTCATCTTTTGTAACATTTTTAGCCAAATGTCTTAGCCCATATTACAATTTTGCAGATTTGAACCTGGGCTAATGCTGAGAGACCTCTCTCTGCAGCAGTTCAAGGAAACAAGCAAACCAATGCACCTGTAGCTCATTTTACCCACAGAGTCTTTTGTACAACAGCCAAGATACTTTTGAAACAAGACTGCTGCAGACCATACCTGCTGTTTGAAGTATCGTCTGTCCTCTTCATCCACAAGCACCAGATTCAAGAAGTACCTCACTGAAAATTTTTTGTTCACATCCCTCATTGTTGGAGTTGGGTCATAGCCAGCTAAGAACAGTCTTATAGGAATGGATTCACCTTAAAAAAAAAAAAGAAAAAGAAAAAAACCTCCTTAAAATAGTTCCTCAAAACTGGAATAACTAACACAGTTTCAGAAAACATGCAAAATAAAGGCAGTTTGGCAAGCACTGCCGTGCCCCTTCCTTGGTTAAAGAAGAAAAATACACACACATCCCTGAAAATACAATAAAAAGTAAAAATAAATAAATAAATTGAATGAAAAATAATAGAGAAAAAACAACCATCAAAAAAAAAATTACAAACATAACACTGAGCACAGAGGCAAGTATGAAATGAAAAGTGGGAACCCTTCCTCACTGCAAGGCAGAAAAGGCAGAAGGATCTTGAACTCCCTAAAGCTGGCCTACACCATGGAGTCAGGTTTGATAAAAGGATCAGTCACAGAATTTCCAATGGTAAATAAAAGTTACTAGGATCCCAAGTGAAATGCCCTCAGTCAGTAAAAATGTCAGCTTTGAGTAGAAAAATCCACCATCATTTCAACAACCTAAGAAGTGTGGTTTCTGCAGGAAAAAAAATAATTATCTAAGCCACCTCTTCTGCCCCTGATGTTTTAAATACAGCTTTAACACCAAATGCTCTCCGTTTAAAACAAGCACAGTTGCTTACCTTTAACTGGTGCACCATCCATTATTTCATACTTTGCAATGGTTTCAGTCTCTGTTGTGGTACTGGGTCCTGGTGAAACAAGTTTTAACTGTGAGAACACACGCTTCAGTCTCAAATATTTACAAAACTTTACCACACAATTTCCACTCTGCAGTGTCTAAATGAACACAGCACTGCATTTTTGCCTTTGTCTTGCATGCCAGTTACACGTGGCCAAAGCAAGCATACTACTAAGTAGTATTCCCAAAGCACAAAATGCAAATGGAAGTCAGTGTTAAAATAGCACTTGAGCACCAGCTTAGCCAAAGCTGAAACTACTGACTTCACTAACCAGGACTGCATAAGGCTCAACTGGCATTTTGTTTCTCTTACCAATTCCAGTAATCTCCTTTTTGATCAGCTGCAACTCCATGTGCTGGATTTTTATTCTCACTAAGAGGAAATAAATTTTTCCAACAATCACATCCTTTAAGTGATACCTTTAAAAGAACAGAATGGGGGGTTTCATTAAAGAATAGATACAACTTTCACACCTTCTTGAATACAAGTTACACAGGCAGTTACGTTATCTGCCTGTTAACTCCTTGGAGCTCACATCTCCCTGAGCTAAGCACCTCAGCCACACCAGCACAACTAGAATATTCCCATCATTGCAGTATTAGTGAAAGGAAGTGCTGCAGTCGTACTGAAAAGGCATAAACACAAAAATCAAGTCTCAAATATTTGCTAGTGACCTTCCTGTTAGTACTGCAGGAAGAACAGACAAGTAGTCCTCAAAGAAGCCCATTGTGTAATTAGCACTTTACATTTTAAGTCTCCAGAAGCCAAGGCTGTTCATCAAATATTACACTGTGCCCTTTTAGTCCAAGTAATTTACTCGAACTTGTTTTGCTCTAACACTTACTTGGACTTGTTGTATTCAAACTCTATATGGAGACAGTCTTCAATGCCTACTTCCATTTTGATGGAGTTGTTTACATCTGGGTAGGTAGCGAGTTGGTGAACAATCAGATCATATTCCTTCACCAAGTCTGACAGCCGTCTCACGATTGTCACTTTTAGAAAATACCTAAAAAAAAGCCACTGAGTTACCCAAAATTACTCAGAATTACTAAGTAAAAGCCCCTGTGTTCTGAAGAACAGGTATTCTTTGAAAGACCAGTGTACATTCTCGTAAGAAGAAGTAAAAAAAAGCAAGACACTAAAGTACAAGACAAAACACTCTAGAATAGACATGTAGAAGTGTTTTCTTCAGTTGTGGGTATGTCGGATTTTTAAAAAGAGAAACATGGACTGTCTTCCCTTGATTGAACTGAAAGAATTTTATTTATACAAACAGCACTGACTAATCCAAATTATGGATAAGGCCACACTGTAACATGATCCCAACAACTCCAATTAGGACACACTATTACTGGCCGATCCATGTCCCTTTTAATAAGCAAAAGGAGAAAAGGAAGGCAGCATAATTGCTAAATTATGGATTTTCTGCACTGGAGGAGAGGAAAGAAGGCTTAACAGTTACAAACCTCAGTCTGACGTTGGCACCAATGTAGGATTCGTATGGCTTTTCAACCTGCATGAATTCAAAGTCATAGTTTCTGCTTTGGGTCAGTTCTCCGGGTAAGGCCAGTTCTTTCACTAAGTTTACAAATTCATGCGTATTGCTTTTGTCATTGAAGAGTTCTAAAGTTAGAAAATAAAAGGAAAACATGTTTCAGTGTTTCATTTTTAGCAAACAAAACTGTGATTTGGTAGAAGCAGGTGCGAGAGTACAACAGAAGCAATTAATTTAAAATGCACATATCTGTCCAAATGTTTTGTCCAGGTTTTCAAATTACCTTCAGTCCTAGGAACCTACAGGAAGCATTCCTGAAGAGCTAACTGCAATGAACAGAGCACATTCAAAGGTTCACTAGCATAGCTTTGTTTTTTAATGACAGTTTAGCTTGCTTTAATAAGTACTTCTTGTCTTGCATGCTCTGTAATTAGCATTGCCTGGTTTTGGCTTCCAGCATTTATTGCTGCAGGGACAAAACCTAAGCAACTGTCAAGGCTGGCTTATTTAAGACAGGCCAGTGATCCTAACTGGTCTCCTGCAGAATAACAGCACCTATCAAAGGGTTTATTGTTACTAATAGTCTACAATCAAATAGCTTATTATGGCCCCTGGTCCAATTCAGTCTTTAGAAGTCAGCTCTTACCACATGAGCACAGACAGAGCAGTTTCACAGCAACAGCACCTTCTGTCCCCAGAGCAGGGTCAGCTGTCCACCCCTACATTTCTGTCAGGCAATTCTCATTGAGAATTACCCTAAAAATCCAAACCCAAGCACTTCAGTATCTAAAAATAAGCTTCTCTACAATTCAAAACTGAACATCAACAGCAGCTGGTTTTACAGAGACTGAAGCTTTTCAGAAAAGAGTAGATGCACTAAACACACCAACCTCACAGTTTATTATGGCCAAGTTACAAGCCACAAGTACCCAACAGCCCCATTATAGCTTAAACTCACCGATTTGTCCTACAAATTCAATTCTAATTCCTTGGTGCTCTAGTCTCTTCCCATGCTTAAGGGAGACATTCACCTACCAAGGTAGAAAGAAAAAAATAACCAAACAAACAGTTAAATTTTTTCAACACTTTCACTCTAAAACATGATCTCAGTAAAAAGGAAAACGTATTAGTACATGCCTAAGAAAACTAAGACCTCAATGGCCCTACCTCAGCTTGAGGGCAGCCAAATCAAACAGCTGATTATGAAATTAAGCATTTCCAAGGCACCACTAAAGCATTCAAGAAAAGTCCACAAGACTGAATTTAATAACCAAGCCTGAAACTTTCAAGTCTCAAAATTAAGAATCCAAGCCGGAGGTTCAGCAGAGTTCACACAGGCCAGTCGTGACCCGCTTGCCATCTCTGAAGGACAAGAGCTTCAAAGCATCTTCTGACAGTCACATTTGGAAGTCCAAAAAAGAACTGCCATGAGATGCATTCCTTTCAAGTCAAGTGAGCTTCAGTCCCTTCCTCAGCAGATTGCAGCTAAATATTGGTGCAGAAGTCAGTTAAAATAACAGATGATGAAATCTACTATGAAGGTCTTCACTTGTGACTTTGAGTCTCACAAATAGACAAGAAAAGATTCCACAAGGTTCCTTTCTATTGAAACATATAAAAATTAAGCATATATAGTATTTTCTTACGAAGCAGTGATGACCAGAGGAATTCCCATGCTTCAAAGTCCAGTACATTGTCAATATCTGAGCAGGAAATAAACCACCTGAATATCCATCTTTATGGTGAAAAAACAGAAGGGGTAGAGCAAAGCTGTCCAATAACTGACCGGTGTCCCAGATCTCCTCACCCTACTGTGCTTGTGTTAGGCATGACTCAGGAGGCACCTCTCAGGCATCACCAATACAAGCAAGCAGTGCTCCAGCCAGTGATCACAAGCTTCTCCCTCAGCTTCCCGAGATTGAGGCCAATTCTCGTGCGAGTTTCACATCCCTGGAAGAGACTTTCTAGAAAACCAAGATCTTTGCATGGAATGGTGTCTCCGGAGCAGGAAGATGCCCAGTGACAACAGGTCAGTCAAGATCAAAGTAGGTATTTACACGTCAATCTCAGAACCCAATGCCCAGCTCAAGCTTTTTGGAGGGAAAGTGAATCATAACAGAAATATTCAGGGGGTGAGGATGGCTCCAGTGAAACAGAGTGAAACAAGGAGTTCCTAAGTGCAACACTAAAAGTAGAGGAATCCCTCTGGTAATCTCAACTTCATGGTCTTTTTTCCACTAAGAAAAACTCCAGTTGATTCAGCAGCCAGGTGAACTTCATAGGTTGCTCCTCTGATGCAGTTCCAGAAGCCACTTCAGGGCATGAAACACGGGGTTATCTTCAGGGTATGCAAAGCAGGTTGACTGTGCCAGCCAAAGATTACTGTTATCTGTGTTGGACTGTGGATTTTGGAGTTGAAGGGGAAGAAGGGGGATCCAGTTTGGAAGAGTTTTCTCATCAGAAGCAATGACAGGCTTGCACATCTTTGCACAAAAAGCTAACTCATAAATACAGAAACAAATAAACAAATAAACAGCTACTGTTCAAAAACATTCAGTTTTATCAGCTGCTCAAATGACTATGGCTAAAAAGACCATATAGAGCAAAACACTGTTTCCTCTCTGAATAACAATACAAGCTAAAAATTCAGCTCTTAGTTTTTCATTTACCTTCTTATATGCATTTGCATGCCAGAATCAGTACAGTAATTAACAGTCACTTTTAAATAAAAATTTACCTTTCCTGAAACAGACTCTCCATCGTAGAAGAGAAAATGCTTTTCTACTTTACCATCTTCTGTTTTGATTTCTGCTGGTTTTCGCGTTTCAGCATCATTAAGAACAACATCGATCTCACAAACAGGAACAAAAAGGTTTCCAAGAAAACTCTGGAATACAAGAATTGAACAAGTTACTACACACTGGACACTCCATTTTAAATGTGATGTATACTTGCAGCTGTGCACTATACACTGGGGAAAAACATTTGTCCTTCCATGAAGTTACAAAGCCATTATGTATCAGAGACCCAAGAAACAGTGATGACAAAGAACAGTTGTTCACCCAGCAAATAACTGCAATCATGTCAGTAACAAGCAGTGACAGCTCTTGCAAGATATAACATTTATAAAAAGTACACAGTGTAATTACCATTACTAAAACCAAAACTACTAGAAGAAAGTAAGGTGAAAAGAAACAATAGAAATGCAAGGCCTAAAGCATCCTCCTGGCTGGGGAAGGGGAATAGGGACTTTATTTTCTGCCTCTGCCTACACCCCACAGTTCTCTTAACAATGAGAGTACCAGCAGCTTGGAGAGGCAGCAGTTCCTCATACAAGCACCTCAGCTCCACAGCTCTGCCAGCAGACAGAGGGGTGTTACAGGTGTACCTGTAGCACTGCTCCAGACACAAAGTTTGTGCTCAGCTCGCCACAGCATTCCCCAGGCTCCAACTCTGACAGGCACCAAACACGAGACCCCAGGAGAGATCATCCTTTGACCTCGCACAAACACTCCTGACAACAAGCTGCAAAACATGTTAGTGCCTCTATGGGAAACTCACCAAGATTAGTACAAAAGCCAACACTCTCCTCCCAAGAATTAGGCACTAATCTCCTCTGATGTACTAAAGCAGACAACACTTCACTAATTCACCGTGATTCGGGCTTTTTTGGGGGAAAATTACACTATGTTCTCCACAAAAACATGTGTTTCAACTGGATGAATTTGGTATACATGAAACAGTGTGTCCTGGTTTCAGCTGGAGTTCATTTCTTCTAGAAATAATTTCTTTTAGAGTTGATTTGCTCTCAGTAGCTGGCATAGTTCTGTGTTTTGGATTCAGAATGAGAACAGTGTTGATAACACACTGATGTTTCAGTTGTTGCTAAGTCAGGTTTATCCTAAGTCAAGGACTCTTTGGTGTCTCATGCCCTGCCAGTCAGAAGGTGCACAAAAAAGGTGGGAGGGAGCACAGCCAGGGCAGGTGACCCCAACTGGCCAAAGGGATATTCTACACCTTCGAACGTCCTGCCCAGTAAATAGACTGGAGGAGTTACCCAGAAGAAGGCGATCTGGGTCTGGCATCAGTCAGCACGTGGGGAGCAATTGTACTGTGTGTCACTTGTTTGTTTTCTTTTTTATTACTATTATATTTTACTTCATTTCAATTATTAAACTGTTCTTACCTCAACCTACAAGTTTTACTTTTGCTTCTCCTCCCCATTCCAGCTGCCTGCTGCTTAGTTGCCAGCTGGGGTTAAACCACCAGAGTCATCCTCACTTCACCCACTTAACATAAAACATTGAGTAAGAACACATGCCAAGGCATTCCGAGCACCTGAGGTTTGAAACGCAGCATTAATAACAACGAGCCCAGAGGAAAGTTTGATCTGAATGCCACTGCTAAGCAGTGGGAACACCCGAGTGACTTTGGGCTTACCACTCCAAAGACACAGTGCAAGCTGTAGCTACAGGACTCACAAAAGACTAAAATGACTTTGTATGTGTAAGGACAGCAATCGGCCCTAATTTAATGCACAGAGATGTATATAACCAACTGGGGAAGGCCAAGAGAAAAAAGTTCTAAGAAGAATCCCAAATTTTAGACTCTTTTAAACAGAAGATACTTTTCAGCATGCCCAGGTTTTTTCCTTAGAAACTGTACTCATTTTCCAGATTAGCCTTACGCTCCCCTGAAATAAATAAGAGAGCATAACACCTTTAAGCAAACAAAGAGAGCACATCACCTTTAAGCAAACAAAGAGTCTCGCAGGGTGCCTTCCAATTACGAAGCTGTACCATCATGTAACCAGACAGACCTAACACTGGTAACACATCACTTCTTAGGGGGCTGTGTGTATATCAACAGTGCCCTATCGAGATTAGCTCTGATCTCCTCCAGGGAGGGCAGGAACACACGGAATAAAGAAATAAACAGCTGGTATCTCCCCCAGTTGCTGTCGAAGATACTGCTGCAGGGAAACTATGCAAAACAAGAAGTATTTTAAGAAGCCATCATACAGGTTATTATGTTGCAGCTTCAGAGAAAGCAGACAAGAGGACTGGGGTTTTCAGAAACTCGCCGGACACCAGGCTATGCTCACTGTTTTATACAAAACACAGACGCTGGGGATTCTGCTACAGTGGGGCCAAACCCCACAGCATTCAGGCCTGTCCCAAAGGGTCTGGGGGAGATTCTGCTACACTGGGGCCAAACCCCACAGCATTCAGGCCTGTCCCAAAGGGTCTGGGGGAGATTCTGCTACACTGGGGCCAAACCCCACAGCATTCAGGCCTGTCCCAAAGGGTTTGGGGGAGATTCTGCTACACTGGGGCCAAACCCCACAGCATTCAG
>VWZF01002761.1:754656-777138 GCA_013396755.1 Sclerurus mexicanus | reverse complement strand
CGCTCCCCTCACCCGGGGCTCCCCTCACCCGGGGCTCCCCTCACCAGGGGCTCCCCTCACCCGGCGCTCCCCTCACCCGGCGCTCCCCTCACCAGGGGCTCCCCTCACCCGGGCTCCCCTCACCCGGTCGCGGTCCCTGGGAGCCCTGCTCCCTGAGGGCTTTCCTCGGGGTTTTTCTCGACGTACACGGAGTGCTGTCAGAGCGCAGGCTGCCCCCCAGCGCGAGCAGGGTTGGAATTTATCCCCCCCAGAGCACCATGAGCTCCCCACAGAGCAGTCTGCGCGCCCTCCGCTGTTCGCCCCCGCGCTGGGATGGCTGCCCCACACACACACATGAAAAAGCCAGTTCAGACTGAACAACAGCGTTTGGAGCGGGTGAAAGCACTAAGAGACCTTAAGGCAGAGTTTTTATTGATGTGGCGTTGGCTTCAGCCCCCTCCGCGGCCGTCGCGCCGCGCTGAGGGAGCAGCAGTGAGGGACACCTGCGGGCCTACAGCAGCAAATCCTCCTCGGACAGCTTCTCCTCCAGCGTGGGGCCCCCGGGGCCCTCCGGGGACACGGGGAAGCTGTCGCTGTCGCCGAGCCCCGAGCCCGAGGCCGGCTCTGCTCCCGCCAGGGCGCTGGGCCCAGAGCCGGACTCCTCATCCGAGAGGGGGAAGATGTCACCCAGCTCCTGGTGCCGCCTCGCCCTGCAATGCAGAGCCACAGTGGCACCTCCAAGGGGAGCACACCGAGGCCTCGCCACCGCGGGCTCAGGGACTCAATGGGCTCAATGGGCATTTTGGGGTGCCCATTAGTGAGAGGTGTGTGTCCAGCGAACTTACAGGGACGGGTCTGCCATGGGAGGGAGGATCCTGTTGGCCCCACCAGCGGGCAGGGAGAACCAGGGCCCCTGCTCCTCGATGCAGTTGGCAGACCAGGCGTCAGGCCGGCACCTCACCCTCTTGTACCTTGCCCTCTGCATGGGAGCACCTGAGGGAACCAGCCACGCGTTATTCACCAGCACCAGGATGTTATTCACCGCGTCCTGTTAGCTTCATGAGCATCTAGTAAAGCTTAAAGGAGCAGAGGGAAGTAGTTTGTGCGGCCCTGATTGCTCAAGCACGGAAAGCTGAACTAACCCCGAAGGACTTTTCTTAAAATGGCTACTGATATTCTAAGTGACGTCTTTGCCGTCAGACACATCGGGCACATCTCGCACACAGCACTAGGAAGCCTGTGGAAAATCCCACGGGAAGACACTGCAAGGCTCACGCCCAGCACAGGGCACGGCACATCCACAGGGACCTGCGGGCTCGGCCGCCTGCAGCTCTCCCTGAAGCTGGTGGAGGTACATGAAAACCAGGTGAAAATCTCTGGGGACAAGGCACCGGGCAGAGAGCTGCCTCATCTGCTCTCCCTTCCTCTGCTGGCTCCAGCTCTGCCCCTCCGAGCTCAATGGGATGAGTCTTGGTGGGGAGGTTGGAAACTTGGGGTGTGCCCCGGGAGCAGATTTGGGGTTTACGTAGGCTCTCGGAGCATGTTGCCAGAGGAGAGACAGTTCGGGTGTCTCCCAGACACTACAGGGTTTTGTAAACCCACCTTTTCAGCTCTCATGCTCCCCAGGTACCTGATTGGGGCTGTCACTGAAATGTGGGTCTTCAAAAAATACCAAAAAGCTAAAATAAAGATCACAGGGTAAAGATAAAAGCAGCGGCATTT
Organism: Sclerurus mexicanus; assembly: GCA_013396755.1. Lineage (NCBI taxonomy): Eukaryota > Metazoa > Chordata > Aves > Passeriformes > Furnariidae > Sclerurus > Sclerurus mexicanus. The sequence continues at coordinate 775,437 of VWZF01002761.1, read as the reverse complement.
TGTCCTTCCCCTCAGTCTCATGTAATTAATCTTTTCTGAAGCCTCCTGGTGCGTTCTCCACCTGTTGACACTTCATCTATTTTTTTCTCAGTTTCTGTAATTCTGTCATTTCTCTGTAATTACACTTCTCTATTGCCCTATATATTTCCATAATGTACTGCATGACTTTCAGCTACCTCCTACACTCTTCTGTAAGAGAAAAAAGATTTCAAGGGTGTAATTTCCTGATGCTTTTACAGCATATTCCTTTTTCATACTTATTTTCCTCTCTTAGTGTATTATTAAGAAAGTTTTTTATAATAACAGTGGCAACAAGATAAACAGCTGCAGCCGAAAAATTTACAAATAAGCAACATAGAAATAGCAGGTCATAATGCCTCAAAGATCAGCCTCCGAGTAGTAATACATAATGAGAGTCTATCACTATCACAGCCTCTATTCGTGGACAAATTATACTCTACATGCTGGAAAAGCATTCTCTCTCACAAGAAATAAATCCATGGGGCACATGGCATCACAAATCAACATTTCCTTTTCGTAGTTTTAGTGCTGTGTGTTGCAATACTGTACCAAATAAACCGTTTGGTTTCCTCATACTTACAAGCAGTTTCCTTTCCTGCTCCCCCAAGGCAGCAGACCATAGGAGTTATGACATGGGAACTATTACATGCTTTGTCTGTAACTACATAACTGAGTAACAGCAGTAACCAGACCATTATGAAAGGGACATTTAGAAAAATACATATTGAAATACATAGACTGAAAATACACACACATACAGCAACATACTTTATGAAGTCTTTGCTCACAAGGGCTGGGACATAGAAATGCTCCACTTGCAAAAAGCACCTTTTCTTACCATTCTCCCTCCAGAAAATTAAATATTAGCAAAACAGATTTTCTGAGCAGATCTCATTACCCCCAAAAGAAGGCCAGTTTGAAAAATTCAGAGGCTGCCTGTTTGGCCTACACTGCATAGCCCAGAAAGAGGATTACGGAGAGAACAACCACCCTGTTTTACCTTGTGCTGTGTATCCCACAAAGAGGATTAAACAAATAGCCAGGAAAATCCTCCCGTTACATCTGATAAGAAGCTGCATTTTGGCTGGCATCCCTTTGCTCGCAACCAGCCTTCACCACGGCTTCACACTTCAGAAATACGGCGGAGCGCGGAGATCGACTTTTAGAAAAGGTTTCCAAAACCCCAAACCCAACCCATAACCTGCGTCACCGCTTCCTGACTGACGGGAGTGAGACATGTACAGAAAAGCCCAGGGCTCTGGACTCCAAATTAAAAATCCCCTCTGCCCTCATCCCCACCTTTGCCCAGGGAGAAAAGCAAACCCGGGACCCACCAGCCGGACTGAAGGCGGTGCTGCCGGCACAGCTTGTGGTCCAGGCCATCCCACCCAGCCCCTGCCCCGTGCTCAGAGGGAGCCAGGGCATTTGCTGTTTCCTCCAGAGAGAAAAAATAGTGCTTAATGTTCCCCAGTTTTCAGTCAACTGCATTTTTGCGTTGGTACTGGCAGTGCTTTTCCCTGCCTCAAGCCCATGCCAGCCTACCAGGAGGGTTAGGAGGGAGTTACTCGCAGTCAGTGCACGTTTCACTGACTGAGGAATCATCTTTTTCCACAAGAGTAAATTGTCTCTGGAATCTCATGCCAGTTCTGGTTTTTTGTTGTTTGGTTGTTGTTTGTTTTTTTTTTTAAACAGGATCTTCCATATTCACAACAGAAGCGAGACAAATGTATTAAGCTAGGGAGTATATTCTGATAGAGGTGTGTCAGCACCTTTCTGGAAGGGCACAGTTGATTCGCTTGGCCAGATCATCATTGTGTGGCAGGAGCACCCCATGGAGCATGGCAAAGGCCTTGGACCACACATGTTCCACAAGGAACCTGTCTGGAGAGCCATGGAAACCCTTATATAGACAGACAAATGAAATCTGCTTTTCACCTGGCTTGTACCTTTTGCTCGCTTTTTGGTTGTGATTAATCCCGGCTTGAGTTAGCTTCAGAATAAATTACATAAAAAACAATGTTATCAAAGCAGTGGGGTGTTTTCTCAGTCATACCATTACCTGCTGGATTCACTGAGTGCTGAGGCTGATAGTGTGAGTTGTCTGTGGTAAATCTATTTTTATATGGTGGAAAGTCCACGGAGGCCCCTGGTGGGGATCTGGGCTGAGAGGTGAGTTTCCCCAGGGCACTGCATTTCACCAAAACCTCATGAAGTGGCAGGAGAGACCCCTCCAGCAGCTCCCTCCCCTCTCCAGGCTGGGATTTACCACCAGCCTAAGGGATTGAGTCGCACATTCAGCCTCAGTGCACTTTATTATGAACTTCTGCACACAGGGCTTTTTCTGGCACAGGATAAACAAGAAACTCAAACCAAACAGGTGGGGAAGGGCTCATGTGCAGTTGTTACTCTTACCCAACTCGTTTCTACTTCGCATTTTTAGCATCAACTCTTTTTTCTTTTTGTTTAAGGCAGGTCTCAGCATCAATAGGAAGCTGGGCAAACACGCGTGGGGAGGTGATCAGCCTCCACCTGCTGAAGGCTGTGGAAACTGTCCCTGCAATAACACCTCTCATTTTCCACTGGTCACGGGTACGTGCTGACCCGTTTCCCACCCCTCCAGCTTGCACAAACAACCCCCATGAAGGAGAGCACCCCTCTGCTGGCTATCTTTACCCTTCCCACCACCCCATGGCGTTTTCCACCATGGCACTGGAAGCTCCATGGGATGCGGCCAGAGCAATACCCACCATGAGGGTTTGGGGATCCTGCAGGAGCAGGGGGAGCTGCAAACCCCACACTGTATCTGGAGGGGGATCTCACAGTGCTGAGTTATCTGTCTTGTACCATCAGCTGATGGGGGAACTTGTAGTGCTGGCAGTTTTGCCACACAGTTTTGTTATTTTCTTGTCGGCAGCACACCCCAGGAAATGAGATCGCTTAACAATGGGTAACTATAGGAAAACCAAAGCAAATTTTCACTCCCACCTCGCATACACCTACATAAGGGAGGGCCTGAAACCTGCAGGGAGGGTCAGCCTGTGCCCATCTCTGTCCTGCAGCACTCCACTAGTGCCTGCACCCTGCTGCGCTTGGCAAACAAAGAGCTTTCCACCTTCCTACAAAACATGGAAATGACTGGAGACCCGGATCTGAAACAGTCTGGGATGAGCGAGTCTTAAAAGTGAAGCATGCCCTTTGTGGAGTGTCATGGGATGCCTGAGGAATACCGTCTGTAAACCACTCAGGACATAAAATGGAAATAATCAGCTCAAATTAAAAAATCTCTGCTTGGGCTAAAGGCCATAAACTGCTGGAGGTTAACACACTTTTTAAAAACAGAAAACAGCACACGCACTATACTATATCAGAACATTAACCTTGAAATGTGCCATGGCATGACTGGCAGAGTTTAAGAGAAACAGGATTTCAAGTCAAATATTTTAAATCCACAGAGGAGAGGACAGTCACCATACCTATGTCAGCTACCTCAAATCTACCTTCCATAATCTGCAAGGAAGATTCATAGGATAGTACTCCTGTGTATATAGACTGGATGATTAAATACCCCGACGGAATAGGTCTACAAAAAGAAGAAAATAAATGAGGAGCAGGTATTTGAGAACACAGTTTGATCCCAGAGCATTGCTTACTGCTGCTGTACTGAAGTGCTGCCATTATTTTCAAATGACATCCAAAGCAGATTTCTTAACCTGCAGAGCTCTTGCTTTGCATTTTTCTAAGTCATTAATTTGAGGAGCGGGGATCAGGCAGAGGGAGGGAGCTGCCTTGGCACTGTACACCCAGCCCCTTGACCGGACACCCAGGACTTTTCATTATGTGCCTGAAAAATCTGGGAGCAGAACCCAAGCTATAACAAACATTTCAAAATCCACAGTGATGAACTTCTCCTTGGTCTCAATTCTCAGAGCTGTTTTATCTCCAGACTGGCTTCAGGAGTAAAGACTAATTTAGTACCATCACTAAACGTGCACCACACTGCAGCAGTGCCCGGAATGAGGACATCCATTCTGCTCATGGAGGGACTGTAGGGCAAAAAAAAACAGTGCCAGCAGTAACCAGAGGGGCGTTTTGGGGGTGTTTCAGCCAATTCTTTGGACTCAACCCCTGCTCTGCTCTAGCCTAGCACCTCGGTCCAGAGGAGTGGTCTGACTTAGCTGTGTCAGGCAGCACAGGTTTGCTTGGGAGCCACACGGACAGATGGACTCAGGGACACCCACGGTCCTGGCACTAATCAGTGAGGCTCCAGGCGAGGCACTATCTGTCCAGGCGGGGGGGGCGTCCTGATAAGGAAGTTTCTCATCCGTAGCTGCTCAGAAATCAGATCAAACCTAACTGCTTCTGTGAGAATCCACCCTGACCCCTGCACCCCTCAAACACTCATTCCCGGTGGAGCAGCAGAGCCAGCAGTCGGCTGGAACAGCTGGTACATCTGGTACAGGCAGAGCTGGAATCAGGAGCTAAGAGAGAATGATGGCAACAGACAAAAAATACAGGTCAGACTGAGCACAGGGAGAGCTGAGAGCTGAATGTCACCTGGGTTCAACACGAGGAGCGTTTGTTTTGCCCGTATTGTCTTTTGGGAAGGCAGAACAGGTTTGAAACTCACTGCTGGAGTGGGATGAGATTTGTGACATCCAATGGGCCCTGAGCACACTGATCGTCTCAGGGAGAACCCATGAGCTGCCCTGTTAAATGCCCCAAAATCACCCTGATGCTCCTCAGACGTGAGTTCCCCTTCAGGCAGGCAGCCCAGCTAGATTTAAGGATGCTTTCTGCCACCAGCTCATGTCCAACCAACCCACTTTTGGTGACTGAAAGCCAAAATGTATCCTGCCTCAAAACAGCAAAGAGCTGGCAACCACGGGAGGGAGGTTTGGGTCCTCCTAAGGGGATTTCTAGCCCTGAGTAAAAATTAATTCTTAACCTGGGTCACATCTGAGCTCAGCATTTGACTCCTATGTTCACCCCTGCACCCAGAGCATCCTGGCTCACCAGCACTGCAGGACGTGGCACCCCTCAGCCTCTCGTGCCTCTCGCCTCCAAGGGCACTATCAGGACCTGGCCCATGAAGATAAGATTCAGATCTTGCAAGGAAGTTCTAATGCTCGCCACGCAGAAATCAGTCACTTGCTGTCATCTAGATCACACAGAAGAGCAACTCCTTGTTTCTTCCCATGATTAAAGTCACCAGCTCCACGGGGAGAGATCTTTGCTGGAAAGCCACAGCTGCGTCAAGATCGGACGCAGCCACCGACTGACAGGAAGCTGCCAATGGCCTTTCCCCATCAGCGACCTCCCTTCTCTGCCAGAACCATTAACCATGCAAGGGGCCTGTCCTTCAGGTGGGAAAAAGCAGCTTTCCTTGGTGCTAGGAGGTGCGATGCTTTCCGCTTCCTCGTCTGAAGCCTGGTGCAGCAGGGGGTTTTGGCTGGCAAATTTAGGGCTACGGTTTAAAAGTGACAACTCGTTGAGACACAACACGGCAACCAAGCTCTGATGACTGATCAGTGAGGCAATTTCTGCAGCTGCCCATCCTTTCAAACTTCATCCTAGAGCAGCACCAGCACCACGGCGCAAGCAGGACCCGCACAGTGGGGTGAGGGGGCAGGAGTCCCCTTCACACAGTGGCTTGGTGGGAAAACACCCCTAAAAGCACAAGGAACTAAAAAGGGACAGAAGGGTGGTGGCACAAAGATGTTTTCAAAGCAAAGCCTGGTGTCCTGTTCCTCTCCGGCTTCTCCAGGAATGTCGTTTTCATGGCAAACTGGTTGGTGTTACCATATATGTGGCTGGTTCAAGCTCATTTACCCAGGTATCGGACACAGCTATTTTTCCATAGGATGGTTTCTCCAGCACAGGACAATCTCACACAAGTAAGATACTCAGCAGCTTTTAGATACTTTTTATGTATTTTTTTTACATTAAGGCAAAGCACATGGGACCTTTTGCCAAAAGTTCCAGCTATGGACAGGCAAGATGGATAGCAGTGCCTGGCACTTAGGAGTCCTAGGTGCTCACACAAGCTATTGGCAAATATTTGATTTCAGAATAAACTTTGCTAGGCAGGAGATTATATTGTTCCTTGTTCCTTATTGTCCCCTCTTTGCCTGCAGACCCTGTGCTGGCAATCAGGTCTGGCATCACCATTTCTGTTTCTGCATCTGCACTAGAAATCGTTTCTAGGGCGTCACTACCTTTATTATTTAAGAAATCATGGATTTCTGGTTGAAGGAGGCTCTGGGCCCACCTGGCTGGATCCTCTCGTGGGCTGCTGTGAAACTTCTCTGGTGTTTGCCAAACACACGGGCTCTCCAGAGACAGCATCCAGGAGAGCAGCAGGAATTTCATGGCCAACACCCTGAGCGGTCTGAGACCCTGCCTGGAAACTGCTTGCTCTTGCTTCACTCCAAGACACACTGTGTAATGCAGGAAATCATCTTGTTAATTCCCTTTTTTTCTTTTACCCCACGCAGCCACAGGTCTCGGAGAAATTCTGACACAAGCATTTGTACTCCTTTTACGCTGTCCAGTGACTAACACCAACTCTCTCTATCATATGCCCTTTTCTTCTTTCACTGATCATTCATCCAATTACTCTTTTTTTTTTCTGCAGAAAATTGCATTAAAAACCTGAAACAGTGAAATCCTTGCATCCGGGTCTGACACCAAGTAAGTCACTTTTAGAGCAACAATGAGCACGTAAAAAGACTTTGTATTTTGCGTGTGCCAGATGCCAAAAGCTCAAGCACTAAAAATTTAAAGCATTGCTAAAAACACTCAAATTATTAAAGCCTTTGCTGTTAAGGCACCACATTACCAGTCACTTCTCCCTAAACAAACGCTCAATACCACAGACATTGTCTGTTCTGGAGGTAAGTAAGTTTGCCAAAGGTGCTAGGTTCAGTATCCCAACAGTCTGTCTGGCACATTTTCCAGCTCTTCAGCTGTAAAGACACAGCTGTGCGATGTTTTTTTGGAAAAAAAAAGGCAGCCAGGCAAATAGCCCTTGTCAGGAAACCACTGGCTGTTTGTATGCAAGGAAGAGCTGTAAACCACCAGCCAAACTGCAAAACGAAAAAGCACTAGTAGGCACTTTGGAAGGAGTTCCTGGGAAGGATGCAAAAGCACTTTTCAAACCAAAAATCAGTCATTCGTAGCGAGCTCTAGCGTGGCTAAAGATGTTGCAATAGAAGAAGAAAGTTGACAAACGCTTCTCACCACAACTTTACGTACTCGGTTTTAACGCAAGTCTTTGGTTCTGCAACTTCAAGACTACAGAAGGGTTTGCCTTGTGAGACCAGCGACATCCTCCTTTGCAGGACTACATCTGGTCATCTTATAGTGAAAAGTTCCACAGAAAACATCTACGTAACACCAAATGCTTCAGTCTTTTAGAAGAAACACACAAGTAAGAGTCATCTTTGCTCTCTCAGCGCTGAGCAAAAACATCGAACAACGCTGAGATGCGCAAAGCCACGTGTTAGCACCGCCAGCCCTGTTTCTCGTCGTTTGGTGTCGAGGCTCATCAGGCCCCTGCAGCACCTCTGGATGGGGAAGGGCAGCAGCAATTGCACCCAGCACTGCACTGGGACACTGACTCATCTCCACTGTGCACATACAGAAGGAAACCATCCACCCCTGCCAGGGCCACACAAGCCTGTGCCAGGGCAGGACCAAAACTCCAACCAGAGGAGCTTTTGAGGGAGTAAACAGAGCAAATGAGCCTGGGAGCCTTTTGCTTTGGCCACACCAAGGCAGCTCCCCTTGCAACACAGGGGACCTGCTTTCCTGCTGCAAAGGGAAGCGAGGGCTCGCTCCCGCCTGCTTCCCCCGGGGCTCCAGCTGCCTGGAGAACAGCACAGGACACAGCTGGCACCTTCTGCTGCTCTCCTCCAGCCCCGTCCCCTTGAGAGAAACAAACCAGAGAGCCTCCTTTGACAGCCTTGGAGGGAGAGGCAGAAAACGAGGCACTGATTTCTTGCTCTCACAGAACACCGAAGCACAGCACAACCACCCCGTTACAACACGCGTCACGGCTACGGCCAGCACAAGAATGAAGAAAGCTTCCATTAAAATTGGTTTAAATCAAACCAAATCACTCCTCATGAGCATGTTTGAAGGAGTACACTGAGGGTTTAGCTCTGAGGTCAGGTTTGACGCTCAACACGAGTTCTGCACAACAGTCTACTTCTTATAAACCTCACCACTTTATGCTGCGTAAGGAGAAAAAACTAGAACAACAACAACAGAAAGGAGGTTCGAGTTGTAAGACTTTTTTGCTGTACGGAAAGGAATAGAAATGCAGGTTAAATGGAGTTCACAGGAACCTAATCTTCAATTAATCTTTGAAATAAATGCCTGACCTCACACATACTTTACAGTTAAAACTCAACATTCCTGAAGGGAGCTTTGCTGCCTAATCCAACAAGCTTGCCACCTTTTTTTTTTTACTAAATGCACAATCTTACATAAGTTCATTCTCTCAAACCATTGAGCAAACATTTGCTTAAAAAGACATGCTTTAAAAGAAGCACAGCACAGGGTTGTGCTGAGCATCTAGCATTAATCTCCAGTAATAAAATATAATTAGCTGGCAGTAGCCTTGAATGTTGACTCCACGAGGGAAGAATTGGCCTAATTCGTTTCTGCGACTCCATATGCATTTAACATGAAAAATATTGTAAGAAAAGCTGTGAAGCCAAAACGTTCTGGGATATCTTCAGAGGAGAGAGATCTCCAAACCACAGCGCCCGTCACACAGCTGTGCTGAAAAAACTCTGATCCCTCTTATTTCCAGGCTTTCTTATTTATGGACACGCTCCTACCTGTACGCTGAGCTCTCACTAGGATTTCGGTGGGTTCAGGGCGTCCCTCTGCACCCAGCTGCTAGTTAAAAGGGATACATCACCCTGCACTTCACTCAGCTTTGCCTGTCCTGCAGATAACTTACTTGAGACCGGTATTTGAAGGATGTAACAGGGAAAAAAGATCATTTTATATGCCGGGAGAGCCCACAAACTATCATTCCCCAAATTACAAGAACGCTACATTTCATGAAGCAATCCTTGCTCTAATAAATTTGCTCGAAGTGCAGAAATAAAAAAAAAACACACCAAAACGCAAACTACCCCAAACATGTATTGACTGCTTCTACTTAAATATGAAACTAGGAGTTAGTAGAAAAAAAATTCAACTTTTCAGTTGGTGGTAAAAGTGCACACTAGGTGTAATTGATATAAGATAACGTGCAACACAGCCCGCTGAGAAATGTTACACTGAGAAACTGCCTGCCCTACCCTGAGGCCACAGGAAAATCTGAATTAAAGATCTGACAGCAGAAATGAAACTCCTAAAGGCTGACTAGACAATTATTTAGTAACACAGAAAGAACGCACACGTGCACACACTCCCTGATTCTATACGCATGCAAGGTTTGAGTTTTGCTGCTGCTTTTCCAGCACCCATTTGCTGGCCTATTTCGTGGTTAGCAGCCTAGCTTGCAGACCTCTCTGCAGAAGGCATTTTTACCGCACATTTAACATGCACGTGCTTTCTCGCTTTGCACGTGCTTTCCCCTCGCGCCCTGCGAGCAAACGTCATTTTTTTCCCCGCCTCATTTTGCAGAAGAATCCAGTTGGTTCTGACTACACCCTTTCAAGGCCCTCTACTCTTGTAAACATCTTCCCACCTTATCACCCCGTCAGTGATAAAGCTGCTGGTGCACAGTGGCCCACTACTGCACCCCCTGTCACGCTGTCCCCTTCACCATCACGCTTTCTTGCTCTTGCTTCTGGCGCTTCAACTGCTCACAGGTTTTTACTGAAGACACTCATATGGAAACACTTTCACAGCCATTTATTCGGGCCAAAGTTGAAAAGTATATTGTATCTTAGTAAGAGAAAGGAAAACAGAGTTCTAAGGACTCTGAAGAAACATTTAGCCAAGCTAGTCCATTTATTGAGCCTCTATCAAGTAGGTTTTGATGAACAAAGGTAAAGAAGAAAACACCGAGCAACATACAAAATAAATATTGAAAACAAGTTCCCTTCACGTGGATAAAGTTTTCTGGGGACAAACGTTAGAAGAGAGAAAATGCATCCTAGTTGGAAGAACGTGCCTCAGGTTTATTAGAAAAAAATTTCTTAGAGAAGCAGATTCTCTTAAAAGAAACTATTTTCAGACAGCACTACTACATTTAGAAACCAAACCATACGCTGAAGGAAAAAGTCATTGGGGGGAAAAGGTTTATATTTACATACAGGATGAACAGTACAAAGCATTAGCTGGACTTACACTTTACATTTAGAGTTTATACCATTAGTGTGGGTGAGCTACGGACCAGGAGAGCTCTGAGTTTTTCTCAAGGTTACACTACTGCAGGCTCTAGGTGGATGCCACTGCAGACACCTTATTCTATCAGTCAGGATGGGAGCTGTCCCAACAGCACTGGCTTGGACAGAAAACCATTCTAATAGCGCCCATCTCCTCCAAGGCAAGTATTTATACACACGGAGACAGCTTTGCTCTTAGCCTCTCCATGCTTGCTGGAAGAAGAGTCACCATCTCCTTACTGAGTTCTAGTTCGGTTTCAACAGCAGGGACGGCATCAGGGTACTTCTCACAATAGTCTACCAGAAATGTGTAATATTCCAATGATGTCTGCATATTTTCCAGTTGCTTTTTGCTATCTGAAGTAATAAGCTTACCATACAGTCGTGCAATATGAAATTTAGCCACCATTGCAGGGCGAAGAACATCTTCCTCGAGCTTTTCAGGAAACACCTTATCAGGGTTCCTCAAAGAATCCAAGAAGAGTTCATAATATTTGATTGCGAACTGAGCCAGAGAGTTAATCTTTTTAACCGTGTGGGAGTCTAGTTTCTCTAACCTGTTACCAATAGCTACCTTTAAATCCATCATCTCATAATACGTGTCAGCCAGTTCACACTGGAGCTGCCTGCAGATGAGCAGGTAGTACTGGGGGTTCAGGTCTGCATAGATGGGCTCCAGCATGTCTATCCTACGCTTGTGCATCTTGCAGCGCCTCTCATAGTCCTCTTCAAAGAAAGCAAGTACCTTAAACAAAGCACTGTGATCCTGAACAATTTCAATGTGGTCAGTAACATAACCATCGACCTGAAAGAACTCTTTTGCTTCCTGAACATAGTTCTGACCAACTAGGAAGATTTCCCTGGCTTCTTGAAAATCTAAAGGATATACACTGCTCACTTTCTCTTCCATGGCTAAGACAGAGTCACATATATCACTTGTCCCAAAAAGGACAGCCTTTTTCCTGCCCTTCTCTTTTTCATCCTCTTCTTTTTTCCTTTGGGCTTTAAGTTCCAATTGCCTGTCTGGATCCAGCTCTCCTATGTTATCCTGAAAGGAGAAAGCATACTAATTAAAAATGCACGTGGCTCACAAAGAGACACTTACACTGAATCATTTCATTTATGAGTCACCTTTGAAATACAACTAATGAGCAACAAGACAGAGGAGAAATTATTGGCATATCGGACCCTATATTCACCAAAAAATCATGTAAATTACAGTACAGATTCTGTTGCAAACACCAAAGCAGGCCTAGTTTGCTGTTAAGACAATGAAGCTACAGAACAGATTTGCTGTTACCTCAAGTAACTTCCGAGCGCATTGCAGGAGATTCAAGCAATACTTAATCCAGCATCTTGCAATTTCAGCCTTCCTCTCTGGCAGGTCGTGTTGGTCTTGCTCCGTTTCATCTACTGAACGGACAGAAACACATAAAAACTTTTAGAGAACCCCAGCAAATGTTACGGGCAAGGAATATGATACCTGTATTTAATTAATTTTTCCTCATCATTAGACAGAAACATGTTCTCCATGTTAGTTTATATAACAGTTCTGTAAACTGTCATTTCTGGTAGAAACCCATATAGATTCACCATGCATGAATTCTTACAATAAACAGATCATAACGTACGTTTAAAAGGACCTTTCACCTTGAAGGTGTTTTACTGGAAAGGTTTTCATGTCTCTTTGTAATATGAGAAAGAAATCAGGATAATTCATTTTCTGAGATTCAGCTGCCTGACCAGTAACTCTTTCTGAGGATGATAATAAGAGCATTTGTATTGCAAGGGGCTCAAACTTGCTACCAAAAAAAGGGAACAAAGTAGGGGAAACTCCCTTTGATAAATCTACCTGGTACAAACATAAGATTTATTAGGTCTACAACTTCTGTATTTTTCTCCCCACAGTCTCCCCACTATCTTAAGTAGCAGCACTGCTGATGCCTCAAGATAACATTTTCAAAAACCAAATGGATTTCAAAGAAAAAGAACTTCCCAGTCTCCAGGCAGAAGGTAATGAGTTAGCTGAACAATGAGGGGACATTACTACAGGACAGTAGCATTCCTGGTCACAAAAAAAACCCCCAAAAACAAATGGGAAAATCACTACTCCTGTTTGGTGTGGGAGGAAGTCAAGATAAAACTTAGTTGACTTGTACTTGTTCACTCACCACAAGTTAAAGCTCTATGGACTGGAAACTTCCAGTTGCCCGAGACATGGACACAAAAGACTGTGCTGTAGATAAGAAAAGTCTAAAACAGCACTGACACCATCACGTAACCAGAAGTCCTCAAAACTGAGGTCAGTTCCCTAAAAGTTTCTTTTATTGACGTTCACACTGAACTGCCAAGTTGTTCCTTTGCATCGATGCCCAAACAACAAGGAGAAGAGCTACAAGTCCAAAAAGAGCCATCGGTGAGGCTGCAGCACCCAGCAACAAAAGACAACTCAAGTGCCTTCTGCATTTGAGGTTTTAAGAGCTGCAGTTTTCCTCTTTCTTTTTATTCCCAGGAAACATCTGGTTTGGTTCACTGAATCACTGCCTTCTGACCACTGTGCTAAACTGCATTTTTAGCACATATGGATGAACAGGGCTATTGCCACTGTTGAAGCGGGTACTGGTTTAAATTTCACTTTTATTCTGGTACTTCTGAAACAGCAGCAATAAGCACTTGAGCTTTTCCTCACAGGGTCTACTCGTAGCCAATCCTGAGCTGTAGCAGCAGCAGCAGCTTTTCAGAAACATTCTACTCTCTTGTTAATTTAAAAGATGTTAGAAAATTAACACCGGGGATAAGTTTTGCCCGTGTTAACATCGTGCATCAACGATGCTTAACTCACAATGACTTTATTCACGACTTTGATAGGAACTTACTGTCTTCAGCAGAGGGCACCTGTCCAGCTTGGCTGAAGATGACACTGGCAGCTGCCAGGCAGTGCCGGGCCTCCATAAAGCATTCCTGGGAGACACAGAACCAGCAGCAGTGAGCCTGGCCAAACCCCTCAGGCGGTGAGCATACACGAGCACGAGGGAAATGACACAACTGAGAGGCTCTGGAGCGTATTCCCCTGGGCACTGGAAGAAAACACAGTTTCTTCCCCGGCTATTACCGAACGCAGTATTTTCTAACCAGCTGTTCTCTCTGCACCGCAGCCACAATACGAGCTACAAATGCTGTGAGCATTCTCTCTGCTCTGATCTCTCCGTCATCGCTTCCCTGCGGTGAAGGAAGTGATGTCTTGTGGCAAACACTATCACGGGGTGTTAGCGGGAACAGCCGGATACGCAAGGCAACACCCTCAGTCAGATCTGGATTCCTTTATCCATATTTGGCAGTGCCCTGGTTAATGATTAGCGCTATCAATGCATCGAAAACAGAGGGAAATTACTAGTTACTATTGAAACTAGCCTTAACTGGCTTAGCTATGGCAGAAATCTTCTTAAACATCAGAAAAGAGCATCTGAGTAGCCCTGAACATAGAAACTGCGAAATAAATCTGACACATTTCTTAACAGCAGATCATTTAGAGTCAAGGTATGTGTGGAAGCAAATAGCTACCAACTTACATAGTCACTTTAACATTCACACAAGTCTAAAGGTTCAAAGGACAATAACGTACAGGGAACATACAATCTGCCACACCTTGGCCCTCAGGTGGTTTTGGTTTTGAATTTTATTGTAAGAGACCAACGTAAGAAAGAATTTTAAATTAAATTCTCATCTCCTTCAAGCTTTACTTAGGAACGTCACATCCCATCATTGTCACCACTTCATTAGCTATAGAGCTTTCTCTCATGTCTACACCCCAGTTCATCTTCCCCGTTGCCACCGCAACACCACAGGAAAGCCACCGTGTCCTCGTCAACAAAACTGAGATGCCTCTCGTCAGAAGGCAGCTTGTGGTTTTAAAATTCAGCACAGAGCCCTGTCTCAAACAGCTGTTTAAACAACTGCCTTACTTGACAGTTACACTGATGACAGAACTACAGGAGGAAAACATTCAGTGTGTTACCTTGGAGAGGTAGTACTGTGACAAAGTGGCAGCATTGCGAGCCCATTCCACTGGGTAGTAGCCACAGTACTCCAGCTGTCGTTTCAGAGTGGTATGGCAGTACTGAGCAGCCTTCTCAATCATGTCCAGGTGCTGGTAGACTTGTGCCAGGTAATACAGAGTATGTGTGTAGGCTTTTTCAAATCTGAAAAAAACAAGACTCTTTAGATTGCCTTTTTTTTCCCCCCTTCCCTAAATACACCGTCATAATTAAAAAAAAATAAATAAAAAAAAAGGTAGGTATGGTGCTCCACACCCACCTTTTGGATCTTTCTTGGTCTGTGAGTTTTTCTTCTTCTGCCATGAAATGTTCACTGGGATCCAGGGGAGGATTTCCATCCTGCAAGGCACATGACACATTCAGCAAACCACATTTCTTACTCTGTAGCACGGTGCTCCCTCTCCTGGCTGCACATCATTTACCATTTGGCAATCCCAGCTTCGTGTAACGTATCTACACCTCAGTGCCACATCTGCAGAGCAATGCCACAAAGCTCAGGAGATTTAGAGGGTGAAAGCCACGATTTCCCAAGGAATGATAAGGTTTTCAACTTGTAAAAGGCTTCTGCTTAGACATTTTAAAGCAATGCACACTGCCTGCACAAGAAACAGTCAGCCTGGATTCCACAGGACTATAATTAGGCATCTTTATTTTGTACGATAACAGAATGAAGTCTGAGGCGTCAATTTAATACCAAGCATGTCTTCAAGTGTGAAATATTCATTTGCCCAGCTGCACTAATCGGTAGTGAGAAAACATCCTGCAGGAAGTACTGCAGAGAACATGACGTGCAGAGTGCTCGGCAGAGCTGCTGGACAGACCAACCACTGTGAAGAGACTCCAGGCACCCAGACGCTGGTGGTTTACTCAAATACATGAGTGAGACAACAGGCAATGTCTCTGGGGGATGAAGCTGCTAAACCCTCGTATCAGGCACTGTACCCAAGCTTGCCCTAAGACAACAAATAAAATGCAATAAGATAATACAGACTCGGGCAGGAACAGGAGCAAGGGCAGAGAATGCTCTCACTTTACAGAGAAGAAAACATACTCTTGTATTTGTGCTGCTTCTCATCAAAAATCCCTGAATGTATTTTGTTTACTTAATAAAAGCATTCTATTCTTCTTAAAAAATGAACAAATGTGTCTGAAACAGATACTGACAAATGAATTAGTGTGTTTAACCTACGAGAGGCGTGTAGATTTTTGCATATGATCTTTTAATCTGTAGGTTTTAGGTTTATACCTCGTTAGTTTTTAAGATGTGAATTTATAACCCTCCATCTTATTTTCCTTAGATACAAAGGCTCCCAAACCTTCTAACAAGACTTGGAATATATTCTGGCGAGACTAGAGCTATTCCTGCCAATACAGCAACTGAAACGACACGGTAAGCAACACCCTTGCCTCCTTCCTGTATCTGCAGATTTATCCTCTGGTGTCAAGCCTTATGCCTTTACTTATCCTCAGGAAGAGCTCTGCAATTCTCCCTTCCAGGGGGACTTCATTAGTCCAAGCTCCTTGCCTTGGTTTTGCTTTAGGAGGGGGATACCACCTTACCCACTTTGTAAGCTCAGGAAAATGTCTCAGTCATCAAGAGTTTACCAAAGACTCCCCGACAGGAAGGGTTCCTGACAGCCTAAAAAATGGGCAATGTTAAGAAAAGTATACTCACATTGTTTATAACTTGTGAAAGACAAATGTTGACATGGTTGTGTAAATCTTAAAGATCGAACACCACAGCAGGGAACTCAAGTCCTCTTTATAAACCATAAAGCAGGTAGACAAGCTCCCCCGTGCCTTGTGGTTTGGATTTGTTGTGTGGGCTTTTAATTCTTTGCACATTATGTCGAGTACAGCCAGCATTTTCAGAGAAACGTGACACAAGTCTGATAAAGCCACCAAAAAATATTATTTGTTTTGCTGTACTTTGTTTTAAAAGAAAGCCTTTAGGCATAGCTATGTTTGACCACATAATGCCTTGAACTGCAA
Organism: Sclerurus mexicanus; assembly: GCA_013396755.1. Taxonomy (NCBI): domain Eukaryota; kingdom Metazoa; phylum Chordata; class Aves; order Passeriformes; family Furnariidae; genus Sclerurus; species Sclerurus mexicanus. The sequence goes on along the minus strand of VWZF01002761.1, from coordinate 759,017 downwards.
GTGGCAAATAAAAAAAACGGGGCAATGTGGAAGTGATCTGGCGTGGGCTTATTGCCAGTTCTGTATGTATGCCCTAGCCAGGCAGCAAAGCCCCAGAAGGAATATTCAGTAGCCACTACTGACAAAACTCAACAGTTTCAGCAAAGTCCACAGGGAAAACGTGAAGGATTGGCCAGCACTGTTTAATCCGCTACATCACAGAACCAGTTCAATTTCATCATCACTGGAACAAGTGCCAGAAACTTTCAGAGGTGACGTGAAAGCTGTGGCTGGGTATAAATATCAAAGTTGAACATCAGGAATTAATTAGAGACAGGGTCTGCAGAGAGATGTAGTATCTCCAGTTAGTCCAACTGATCCAGAGGGCAGAAAATAAAAACTGACAAGCTTTTCAGCACAAGTAGGGTTGGTTTTTTCTAGATTCATTTCCTATCACTGTAGGAATGCATGGCTGCAAAGGTGGAAATACAGCAGCTCCCAACCAATAAAGACTAATCCTTTCTGAAGATCTCCACGGGAATCATCTGTGCTGTAAACCAATTTTTTTATGCAAAACCTGAACTGCAAATTCATGAAACTAAGGTCTGTCCAACCTCTACAGCTGTCCTGAGACACAGCTACTGCTCCTCCAACGCCACAAATGTTTTTAGCTCACTCAGTAACCGTCCCCAAGGCAAGTCAGTGTAGAAACAGCTTTGCAAAGAGCTTAAAAATAGCACAAGGGAGCCTTTGTCAAATACACAGCAGAATCCACAGCTCAAAAGGTTGTTTAATATGCATGAGAGGGTTAGCTGTTTATAAGATTGTCCTCTTGGATATGGAGCTGAACTATACTTGTCTCTACAAAACACTGCACAGTCGGAGCAAACCACGCAAATACTACAGTCTTGCTTCTTTTTCCCACTGAAAGCAATGGATTGACATTTTACAGCACTTCCAAGGTAAGATTTAACAGCAGTCCTCTTTAAAATCCAAATCCTACCTGGCTTCAACTTCGGATTAGTAAAGGGCTTTCAAAAGGAGAGCAAAATTATTGCCCACTTTGAAATTGCCAAGTAATGCTCTAGTTTGCCTTGTCCCGTAACAGCAGCCCAGCTCCTACCACTTGCCAAAGGTATCACAGCAGCCAGAATAAAGGGCAGAAACCCAAGTTCCATTGTATGGTTATTTCAAAGATGAGCTAACCTGCAAGTGGCAGTTCAAGTGAAAGTAAGACCTGCCACAGTACTAACACAGTACCTCTTTCATGTACTGGTTATACAAGGCTTCTGCGGACTCCAAGTAAGTTTGTGCAGTTTCAATTTCATCCCTTCGAGACCACAGGATACCCAGGTTGTTCTAAAGGAAAGAAAAAAAGAGTTATTTTCCCATTATGTTCCATTCACATTACACAGTTTCTCCAAACAATTCAGTCTTCGTCCTTACATGTACGTGCGTTGTAAGAAATGAATTACAATAAGCAAAAATGGTGCTCACCCATTCCACTGTGAGTTGCTCAAAAAAGAGGGAGGGGGGTTCTAACACAGCAAACTTCATATACAAAATTCACCTCACCGACTGTAACTTTCTGTGTTTACTTTGCTGGGTAGGGTCTGGTGTGTTCTAATGTTCTGCATCCAATTCATGCAGCTTTTACATCACATGCAAATACCATAAAAAGAGACATTAGAAATTTGTTACCATGACTCCATTGAAAATTAATAGGAAAGAGATATGCTAGGAATTAATGCTTGTATATTTTCCAACAATGAAAAGAGCCTTTAAGATGCAAAGGCTTTTGACAAATGCCTTAAAATTCAAGTTAAAGCAACATACATAACAAGTTACTGCATCTGTGAACTCATCTTTTATAAAACGTACTTCTAATTTTATTATAAGATGAAGGTATTAATAACAATCTATGTCTGTTGTGCTAATTTAGGTCCTAGGCAGTGCTGTTACAAAATCCAAGAGGGCTAAAAAGAACAACACCAAACCTTCAAAATAGTTGGAATGTGTAGTTTTATGCCAGCCCTCTGTCCCTTTCAGTTCCATTCACTTTGTTATTTTCGTAAGAAAGCACATCACATGTTGTTTATGAACTGAAACACTTTGCCGAAGGCCAAGCAGTGGAACAGACCAAATTCCATCAGACAGAAACTGTGACACACAATCTCATGCAGAAGCTCAGAAACCAGAAGTGGGGCTACAGAAAGAGGAACGCTCCTTCTTTCAAAAGAGCAGCCAGAGCTGTGGCAACACACGCTAGACGTCCCAGAACGTGGAGAAGCGTGGCCACCGATGGCGATCATCTCTCTTAAATCAGACATGGGTGCAATGAAATACTCCAGCCCCTTACAGCTCGTTCCCACCCCACTGTGGCCAGCACAGTGCCAGGCAACAGCAGACGTGGCACTGCTGGCACACCAAGCTTTATCCTGCTGTTCCCTAAAGGCCCCAAACCATTAAAGTCCATGCAAACTTTTGCCTGATAGAGGGAAGAGCTGCTTTCCAACACACCGTTCAGAAGCGCAGCGAAATCCCTGAGGAAGATGTGGGAAGATGTTATCTTGTTTTGGCTCCAGCAATCTCAACCTTACCACGAGTAACAGACTTGCAGTGGTGCACCCAAACCCTCTCCCACTGACGGACAACAGGCAGATGTAACCTCACAATTCCAGGCAACTCTGCTAATTCCCCCAGGTAAAACAAGCCACCGTTTAACTGGCACCTTTCCACATCAGCACGCAATTCCTTGACAGCTTTGCAGGGTTTGACAAGGAAGTGCTACCAATCCTCTTCTGAGTGCAGCAACCATTTCTGACAGACACATCTAAATAACTGCTCTATTTAATTTACAGTCCAGAGACAGGCACCTAACTACACACCAGCTACATTGGCAGAGCAAGTGACCAAAGGCCCCCTTGCGAATCTTCACGTGGCAAGAAATAATTTGGATAACAGCATTACTTTCATCAGAATGAAAACATGAATATTATTACTTCCAGCCCCAACAAAACTGTATTTACTCAGCCGGGACAAAATATAATAGCTTAAAATAGAACAGGCATGGCTGAAAAGCAAAACCAATTTACCACTTCAGCACAGCACGTCAATAAAAGTGTCTCCCAACTTCACTTTGACAACAAGCGAGTTAAGGAATCACAAATAAGTTCTGGACATGATGAGGCCTTCTGCTAATTTATTCTTGCCCCAGTCCTTACCGGCTCGGTCTCAGCCTGTCCTGAAGAACACGCTGCTTTGTCAACACACTTTAGATGCCCAGCACGAGGAGGCTGAGAACAAGAACCCCCCTGCACAGGAGGCTGGAAACAAGAAAACCCCTGCACAGGATGCTCAAAACAAGAGCTCCCCTTCACAGGAGGCTGGAAACAAGAACCCCCCTATACAGGATGCTCAGAACAAGAGCCCCCTGCACAGGAGGCTGGAAACAAGAGCCCCCCTATAGAGGATGCTCAGAACAAGAGCCCCCTGCACAGGAGGCTGGAAACAAGAACCCCCCTACACAGGAGGCTGGAAAGAAGAGTCCCCCTGCACAGGAGACTCAAAACAAGAAAACCCCTGCACAGGAGGCTGGAAACAAGAAAACCCCTGCACAGGAGGCTCAAAACAAGAGCCCCCCTGCACAGGAGGCTGGAAACAAGAAAACCCCTGCACAGGATGCTCAAAACAAGAGCCCCCCTATACAGGATGCTCAAAACAAGAGCCCCCCTGCACAGGAGGCTGGAAACAAGAAAACCCCTGCACAGGATGCTCAAAACAAGAGCTCCCCTTCACAGGAGGCTGGAAACAAGAACCCCCCTATACAGGATGCTCAGAACAAGAGCCCCCTGCACAGGAGGCTGGAAACAAGAGCCCCCCTATAGAGGATGCTCAGAACAAGAGCCCCCCTGCAGAGGAGGCTGGGAACAAGAGCCCCCCTGCAGAGGAGGCTGGGAACAAGAGCCCCCCGCCCCTCAGGCCCACGGCAAAGGCCTGCCGGGCCGTGCCGGCCCGCACAGGCCCCGCGGCCCACCTGCGCCTGGATGTAGAGGGACACGCAGTGCGGGGACAGGCGGTGCGGCTCCAGCAGCTGCGTGCAGCGCTGCAGGTGCTCCTCGCCGGCCGACAGCTCCTCGGTGTCCGTGTGGTTGACGCCCAGCTCGTACTCGAGCACGGCCCTGCGCACGGCCAGCACCCGCGCCTCGCCGCCCTCCTCGGCGTTGCTCAGCAGCTGCTTCACCTCCTGCAGCAGCGCCCGGGCGCTGTACTTGGAGCGGTACGGCTCCGTCTCGGGGTCCTTCAGCGACTCCACGGCCGACAGCGTGCGGGCGGCGCGGAACTTCCCGCACACCGCGGGCCACCCCGCGGCCCCCGGCCCC
>VWZF01002761.1:744244-754358 GCA_013396755.1 Sclerurus mexicanus | reverse complement strand
CATCCCCGTCTTATCCCATCCCATCCCCATCCCATCACAGCCCACCCCACCCCCTGCCACGGGGACATCCCCATCCCAATCACATCCCCATCCCATCCCAGTCCCATCCCCTCCCGCCCTACCACGGCAGCAGGGCCATCCCCATCCCATCCCAATCCCATCCCGATGTCGCGGCAGCATCCCCCGTGGAGTCAGCAAACCAGAGGGATCCATGGAATGCTCTGGAGGAAGGGTGCCGAGGGGGGTGATGTCAGAGTTTTCCTTTAAAAAAATTATTAGAACCAGACTTTTTAACTGCAAAGGCTGCTTAACTGGCAGAGTGATGACTGTCTGTGCTGGGATGAGTGCTGCTTCCCACAGCGCCGAGCTTCCAGGCACACTTGCTGCCCCGGGACAGGGATGCCCTTACAGGCAGCAGGTAGTCTGCTGAGCAGGGAGAAAAATCTCCCAAAACACCCAGCTATCTCAGCACATGTAGTTTTTAGCCATCCTCAAAGACAGGCCACTTTATCAAGGAACAAAGACAAAGGGGAGTGTCTAACAGGCTTTTACTGTTTGATAAAATTCATCTCAGTCCTGTGTCTGTACCAGAGGTTAAACAAGTGTCCTGTTAAAGTCCCCGGTTTCCACTCTTGAACCAGCTGTTCCTCTTGAAGTCACCGTGCCTCCCGTTTCCAAACCTGGAGAACCCTCGTCCCCCCTCCTGGGGATACTCTTCCAGCTCAGGCAACTCCTTTGCCACCGACAGCTGCCAGCGCCTGGTGTCCTGCCACTGTTCCTGAAACAAGACCAGCATAGTAAGACTTTATGTGCCTGCAGGGGTGCCTTAACCTCCCCAAACCACCCTTTATTCAACTCTCTATATGGCAGTTGTCAAATTTCAAATCACCAAGTTTTAAAGCCAATTCTGGCGACACAAACATACCTGTATGTTACTCAGTTCATCAACAGGGATATCAAAGCACACCCCCTGTTAAGAGGAAAATAAAAAGAGGCATTTACTTTCCAAAGACACATCCAAGAGCAGAGACACTCAACTCTAGACAGACAGCACCTGCAACCACTCATACACACTCGGTGTAGAAATCAGGAATGGCAGAAAGCATGGTCTTTTATAAACTGAAGAAAAAGACAGTCAAAGCAGAAAGGCTCAAAACAAAATGCAGACTCAAATGCCCTGTCCTGACAGCAGCATTGCCTGCAATCAGACTGTCTGTTTAAAAGTAAGACAGGGCTCATGTGGCACCAAATTTTTATACCAGTATTGGAACCCCTGCCTCAATCACTGCACAAACTGGCCACATGTACACACACACTCTCCTCCACACCCCTTCTTGCCAAGGCTGGGCCACCTCACCATTTTCCCCTTGAGGAAACGCATTGCAGACACTTTGTCATCCACTTCCTCCCCAAGCTGTTCTTTGAGCCCCCGCCAGGCATAGCCCATGTTGTGCATCTCTATGGAACACTTCAACACCATGGTCACAAAGCCCTGCAGGAAACACAGAAAAATGGTCAACAAGACTGAACTTGGTCAAACAGCCTGCAAATCACTAAGGAACCACATAATACCTTGTTAACTGTTATGCAGTACTTCATCCTAAGGAATCAGCTTCCCAAAGGTGAAGTAATCAAAAGCCTCCTAAGAAGCTGAAGGCATCCATCTAACCTAGGATTGCCCACTGATACACAGGCCAATAGCATTTCTGTGTTTTAGCCAGAAGAACAGACACATTTATTCAATACATAAACTTACTGCTACAAAACAGGTCAAAACCCCCTAAACCGATATGAGAACCACAGCGCAGACACATTATGCCCGAAACTGGGTTACCACACAACAAAGCAGGCCACGTTCTCTCTAAATGCATTAGAAAGAGGAGGGGCTGTACTTTTCTTCAGTTAAAGATGTCGTTGAGATCAGGTAATCACATGCTACACTTGAAATGTTACTGAAATGGAAAAGATCCCTGACAAGGGAAAACTACAATAGCACAAACCAATCTGTTTGCTTGTAACATGTTAAGCTCTGTTAGAGCAACAAAGTCCTCTGTCACGTCAATCTCTGGAGAAATTCTTTTAACTTTCATCACAAGAAAATTTACTGATTCTGAGTTTCTACCAGTAAGAGCTGATTTCAATTAAGGAACAAGCAACAAAACCAGGCACCAGCTCTTCAGAAACCCTACTGAAAACCCCTGGGAAGAAGGTGCCACACGTGGACTGGCCACAAGCAGTTCACACATCCATTCCTGCTAACCCAGGTGCAACGTTACTCACAGCTGTGGAGTTGAGCAAGGAGCGCTGCTGGATGTAAGCTGCCCCCGAAATATGGGCCAGGGCTGCAGCCAGGGCAGCCACTGCTCCCTTCTCCTCTATGAGCTCCTCAGCAGACTTTCTGAAGTAGTCAACTGCAGAAGGAGGAATGGCCTCCAGCAACCTACAAAGTGACAAGAAAAGCCGAAGAGATCACAAAAGGCCAGTGTGAAGCGCAGCCATGTTTAAGGCATCACCTAAGTTGGTTATTTCTGGGAAAGGCAGGGGGAAAAAAGAAGATGGGAACTAAGAATAGCTACTTCTGTAATGCTCCTTTGGTTATATCAGCATGTCCCACCAATTTCTCTGCACACAGTGAACCCAACACCATGCCCATCATCTGCTTTGCACTGGTCAAATCCTCACTAAATATAATAAACTGCTTCAATGCAATTTCCACCAATGGGGCAGCAAATGTAAACAGAGAGGTACGGAATAAAAAACACAACCCTTGGGAATAAAAGAGTACAAAGAAACACAGGACAGGACTAAAACACCCTCACTACTGCAGAGTAACTCCTCATTATACCAAGTATTGCTCTTTACACACTGCCACTATCATCTGAGCAGACAAAATCAGCTTCCCCTCATGACAGTAGTCCCCATATCTATTACTGGTTTCTGCTGATACAAACAAAGGTTAATTTTTCAAGAGCTTAGAGAACATTATGTTCTATGAAAAGGTCTGTGTTCAGCACACAGAGTTTTACTGACACCCTCCTAGGATGCCTACACACAAAGCAGCTGACTTCTACAACACAGGCAAAGCCACGCCCACATACAGCTCTGATCCCTTAAAGCTTTGCATTAGCAGCATCTGGAGCAACAACATCTTTAGACCTTTTCTAAGAACAGGCAAATAAACTTACTTTTTGGCATCATTACTTGAAGCTTTAATTACATCTGTAGCAGAGGGAACGCCCACACGCTTAAATGTAATCCCCTGAAACCAGGAAAACAAATAAATTATAGTTAAAGGTATTTTCAGCACTCCACAACTCAATCCCCCTACCCAATTCGCATTACTGAGACCTCTACTTACTGTCTAGAAGATTAACATACTCCCTATTGGAGTTATTTCTAAAGCTAAAATAAAGCTCTTAAGTTCCTGGCTTTGTTTACCTGGACATAATGTACATGCAAACTGTAATGCAAGGCACGGTCTCCCTCATGCATTCCTGTCCCACAGAGGACTGCCAACATGGGAAAACTCCCAAGACAGAACGGGCTGACACAAAATTGTTTGCAAACACCAGATACCAACATTTTAGGCCTACTAGTCTAAGGGACACGAGTCCCATACTGCACTCACAAGCAGCCCATAGTTACAAAATCTAAGAGTGGCAGGGTCCTTGTAGGAGCTGAATGATCTCAGCAAGCAAAACTTTTGAGGGAGAACTCACCGCTTTGTGCTCGACTTGTTTCAAAAGATCTTCTTCTCTTCTCTGAAACAAACAAATGCAGACGCCGGTCCGGCCAGCACGACCCGTACGCCCAGAGCGGTGGATGTAGGAATCAACATCCTGCAGAAATTCAAAACAGCGTGAGAAAACCTAATGTCATTTCAACTGTCGACATTTCAGATGAAATGCAAGTTAAAATCTAATTCAGAAGCTTAAGGGAAGATAAATCATGTGTTTATGCCCAAACTTGTAACTACACATAAACCATGCAGGTTTGGGTACACTACCCTGCCCAAAGTATGCTTCTCAGCTTTAATAGACACTACTGACATAAATTTTTATTTTTTTTAAATAAAAAGCTCCACTGAAGTTTCAGAAGAAGAAAAAGGCAGGAGGAGCATTTTAGAATTGTAATGAAACTCAACCACACTCAGAAGGCATTCAAAAAAGCTGAAACAATGTCAAAACCCATCTTAAGACTTTCCAGAATAAACAAAACCCAACTCTTTTACTTTAATCAAAGCTCAAAATGCCAAAGTTTAAGTAGGAAATTTTAGGTCTGGCATTTACAAAAAAATGCACTTCATTTGTGAACTGGAACATACTTGTGGTGAAACAGAGAGATAACCCACCATTCCGGCAGGAAAAATTAAAAATACAATTTTAGTTTCCCCTGATGACTTACTTTTGGTGGTGAGCACTGTATGACAAGGTCAACCTCAGGAATATCCAAACCACGGGCAGCTACATTTGTTGCAATCAGAACTTCAAACACACCATTTCTGAAGCCTTTTAATGTAACTTCTCTCTGTTGCTGTGGAATGTCACCATGCAAGGACTGGGCATCCTGTCGGTGTAACAAACCATTCACAGGGCAGTTAGGGGGGGTGTCTAGGCAGTAATATCTAAAGACATGTAATTAGAAACCCCAAAATACTCTGCAGAGCAACAAAAAATAGTTACACAGCTGATACCAAAGGAATATAAAGCAGCCAGGATGGAAAATTACTATGACTAAGCCCAACTCTCTTGTGACCCTCAAGTGACTCTCAAGTTTGGAGGACCAGCACCAAATGCTGGATCCTGGTTTGACATCCTACTCTTCAAGGCCCAGCCCTTCACGTGTTGAGAAGATGCAAAGGCATCAGACCCACTGCACTGAATTCAGGGGGAACTCCTTAAATATGTTAGATTTGTAAGCAAGTTAGGCCTATGAGCGAGTTACTGCTGTGCTACAGACCATTCTATGTGAATCTTTTGTTAATTGTTTAAATTAAGCTATCAATTAACTGCTGTTAAAACCTTTAGGCCTAAACCATTGATCACCTCTGGGGCTTTTTGGCAAGGGGGTCCACTCTGAACCTTGTGACTCAACAGGAGTGTCTGCCTTAATCCTTTTCATCCTTACCCTTTGCCATCCTTACCCCTTTTTCATCCCCAGCCTCCACGTAGATAATTTTTAGCTTCTCTTAGTTTTAGATTGGCTGATTTTAGTCCTGTTTTTCTCTGTGTGCTCCTCTTTATTTCAAGGCATTCAACCCCCCGATACCCAAACCTTGCTCGCCGTCCAGTACCTGCTTGAGGGAGGCATTCATAGCCAGCTCATTTGCTTCCTTCTTGGTCTCACAGAAGACAATGGTCCGCCCACGGCTGCCACTGTAGACCTGAATGATGTCCCCAAGAACTCCTGCTCTCTGGGATGAGCGACACTGGATAGCCAAGTGCTGTTTGCGACAGAAACACGACCACCTAGGTTAAATCTAAGCCATGCACAGGATGGACAACAGGAACAAAAAAAGAATTTTTTTTCTTTTTTAAGCTTGCAAACTGCTGCCCCCCACATGAGAGCTTTGCTTACAAAATCTGTGTGTCAATCAATGTGAAAGGTCATTCTACATCCCCATTTGTAAAGTCAATGCGCAGCCCATTCCACTGAGGCCACTTGCTCTCAGCACCTGCACTGCTCTGCAGCAGAATCACTCACTTCCACAGTCGTGGCTGTCCTTTGGGTCTTCTTTCCAATCAGGTCAATCTGTTCATACTCATCTTTCATGTATTTTTTTGCTACGTCATAAACCCATCGCGGACAAGTCGCAGAAAACAGCAGTGTCTGGGGGTTGTTCTCAGAGCCTGGAAAAAAGGCCACCCATTTCAGACATCACAACAGACCCTGACACTTGAACACTGACAAAAAAAGCAGGAGTTGCTCTCAGACTGACTGGCTTCTATGCGCACTAAGTCAGCTACATGAAGAAAACTCAGAAGCAATGAAAATATTTTAAATACCCGTTAGATAGCAAAGGCAAAGACTTCAGCCATCAGCCACCCTGCTTTGAACCTTTTCCAATTTTACCTTGCCCTTTCTTGAGCACTGATACTAGCATCACACAAAGAATTCAAGTTGGGGGTGCAACAGGAGTTTTTAAAGTAGCATAACTGTGCTTTCTGCATTGTCCCCTATTCCCCTCGTGATCTCAGATTTTACCTTTTTTATAAGCAAATCCTAAGATTTCTTCCACTTGTTCAGCAAAGCCCATGTCTAACATGTGATCCACTTCATCCAAAACAACATGCTTCACGCTGGAAAGTTCCAGCTTGCTATTCTGGATGTGGTCTTTGATCCGTCCAGGAGTTCCCACTAGGATATCAATGCCACTTCTAAGGAGATCAACTGGAAGACAGAAAAACAAGGACAGTGTCAGACCTCTAAGAGACAACATGGTAAAAAGTTAGCAGTACACAGCAACTCTTTGTCATTTTAGAAGCAAAAAACTACTGCCCTTTACCTTAATCTCTGGATAAAGCACTACCAGCCCAGGTAGCAGATAAAGACATTAATGGCAGTCACAGCTGCTCGGTCAGGATATACCAGAAAAACCTCAAAGTTACAATTTCCAAGCAGCAATCAACTGACAGTAGAAACCTCCGGAGCTTTACTACAGGAAAACACCTCAGTTTTCATCCAAACTCTTTGTCACAGCCACCTCTGGGGACACACAGAGCCACACACACATACACAGTTCTCCCCCTTCCATGGACTGTCGTCTAGTCCCGGTCTATGTCCACACAAAGACCACACAGGCACACAATAAAGAAACTAAAAGCACCGTTCACTTCACAGACCTACAACCATTCTTTTCCATAAAGATTTATTGGAACTAAAATAATTCAGCCCAAGCTTTGTGCTTCCTTTGAAAGCAATGTCACTGTAGTTTCCTGACTGAAGTGAAAGTCTGAGGGGGGAAGAAAACACAGTTTTATTCACGGAATGCATTTGGAAAAAGTCAACTCCAATCCAGTGGTAATCCCCTAGTGGTTACTCACGTTGTTCTTTATATGGAGTTCCTCCATAAAAACAAGCGATTGACAGTTTCCTTGTGAGATTCTTGAAGTCTTTGGCTACCTGAGTGGCCAGTTCCCTGGTTGGAACAAGAACCAGCACCTGGAGGGAGTGAAAAAGAGACAAAAATGCAGCTGTACTTGGGAGAGGGTGCAAGAGGATAAAAAGGGTTTACTTCACGTCAAACAGTTTGTACTCCCATTTTTATTCTACACTTGTTGCAGAGATGCCCACAGCTTCCCACTATCCCAGCAGTATTCCCTGCACCCTGGAGCCTGCAAGCGCCTTTAAAGGTAATAAAACAGAAAGATGAAGCAGGCAACAAATCCACAAACTACTAACAGTTTGGCAGTCTAAGGATAAACACTGCATCGGCAAGGGAATAAGAAATCTGATCACTGGCATCTGATTACCGATTCCAACTCTGGAATTGTATCTGTTGAGTTTTCAGACGTGAGGGGGGAAAAGAAATCCCAAAAGCCCTCAGTTTTTACCATGGAATTTATTGTGAGAAACCACTCAGTGAATGAAGGCAAGTCCAGCTGGCGACACCAGCTCACAAGAGGGAGGAGACTGAACCCCAAAGCTGCACGCAAACTTCCCAAGGACAGCAGCTTGCAAGTCCATGACTGCAGGGCCCTGACTGTTCTCCCAGCCACGAAATGTGCTATTCCTGAGATGCTGCAAAACTCTGTCACGCTCAATCTCCTGATCTGAGCGAAGCATCCAGCATTAAAATCCCTAGAGCAGTAGTAAAATCGCTATTAAAGCCTGCCAAGCTCTCAGGTTTTGGTGTTAACCCTTAGTTGACAATTTACTTTTGGTGCACGGCCTCTTCTCCCATCCTGCGAGACATTCTGGAGTTTTTCAGTCAGTGGAAGAGCAAAGGAAAGGGTTTTCCCCGTTCCAGTTCGAGCTTGAGCAATGAGGTCTTTGCCATCGTATATGGGTTGGAAAGTCTTCACTTGCACAGGGAACAGGTATTTCACACCTCGAGCTGCAAGACAGTTGAAAGGGGCTTCACTAAAAGGTGAACAAGCAATTAGAAGCCCTCACAAATAACCCAAATATGTAGGGCACATCACATCAAATCCTGTATACAACAGGTGAAGCAACTCAGAAGAAAACCAGGCATCTTAATTTTTTATTCTTACTCTAGATCAAAAGGCATTTCACCCCCAAACACAGAGCTGACTACCCACAGTGAAATACAGCCTTCTTTGTGATGTGTGGTGTAAGACAACAGGAGAAGAAGGAAAAAAACCCCAACACGTTTTTCTGATACAGCCAAAGATTTTGTGGTAGCTCGGTTTTGGAGGGGGGGAGCAAGTGAGAGTGTGTGTTTCAAAACATTCTAAAACTTCAGAGGGATTTTGCACAATGAAAGTAAAACAATCCATCCCAGAGAAACTCTCAAGGAAGGAAAACGTAAAGGAAGAAGGAGAATTTCATCTGAGGAACAAGAACTGCACAGCTTCCCAACACAGAGGACAAGAACCCTACAGCTATTACAGAACTAATTGAGAAGAGATATGAAAATGCACAAAAGTATGAGAATAATCAGAGACAACTTGTTCACAGCAGGCAAACAGTCTTCATAAACAAAGCTCCATTAAGCTTATTTAAGAAGCAATATTGTAAAGAGCAGACACAGGAACAGAAATAAAGATACACAGTAAGAGGAATGATGCTGACAAGAAGAGAAACCCTGTCTCTAAAATGTAGATCTGGGAATAACCACTCCAAGGAATAAACTCACCTTGGGGCACTTGGAACTGAACAAAATAGAAACTTTTTTCCTACTAAAAACAGTAGATTTTTTGAGTCTACACTGACTGCTCATATGTATATTCTTACCACACAATAAATTTAAGACCATTTAGGACAATCTACCCTTGGCCTCTTCTTATGCAGGTAACAGTGCAATTCTGAACAAACATTCACAGAAACGTCTTTTACCACATTAACTAACCTTTGAGAAGGTTAATAGTGTTTTGGGAGAGAGGGAAATTAGAGAAGGCTCCTTCTTTTGCTTCTTCTGTCAGCTCCTAACAGAATTTAAAAAAGAAGAAAGAAACAAAATACTTATTAGTCCTCAAAGATAACCATATGACATTCCCCTCAGAGGCACTCTAGAAAAGTGCTGCATTTCCTTTAGCACCACAATTTCACCATCTATCTCTTTTCTGTTAAACAAAATGAAAGCCCTTTTGATGCAGGTGTTTGTGCATATATGCATGGCAAATCAGGAAAGGGAAACTACTTGTTAAAAACTGTAACTAGAGTCCACTGAAACATTAGAAAACTGTTTTTCACAACAAAACATACTTGGTGTCACAATTCACTGCGCAAAGCAGGAACTTCCTCTTAAAAGACACCTCTTCTGTCTTTTAGGCAAAGGGCTTTGAACTTTAAAAACCAGTAAATACTCAAAACTCACAATTTAGCTTCTACTTCAAAAATCCATCGTTACACCTAGTGTATAAAAAGCACAAAAACTCCTGATTCACATTCCCACCTTAAACACAAAACTATACCCACAGAAGGCCCTTCACAGAGCAAGGCAAGCTGCAGGGCCCTCTTGCAAGTATCTGAGAGACCACAGAAGAAAACCTGAAGAGGAAGACCTCCAAAAGTGGGAATTAATGAGGATAACTGCGACCTCCCCTTATGGGACACCTTGCCAAATACTCCAAAGGTCCAGCCAGGCTCCTGCGCTGCAGGACACGCTGCCCCAAGAGCCTGGCATTCCACCAGGGCAGGGAAAAGCACATGGAGAGCCAGTTGCCATGTGCTGCTGCACGTGCTGCCGTGCCTCGACCGGCGGGAACCGGCTGGATGCAGGACACGATGGGGCTGGATGCAGGGCACGATGGGGCTGGATGCAGGGCACGATGGGGCTGGATGCAGGGCACGATGGGGAGCAGGATGGGGCTGAACGCGGGGCTGGATGTCGAGCAGGATATCGGGCAGGAAGCAGGGCTGGATGCGGGGCTGGATGGGGCTGAATGCGAGGCTGGATGTAGAGCAGGATGGAGGGCTGGATGTGGGGCAG
>VWZF01002761.1:729749-741157 GCA_013396755.1 Sclerurus mexicanus | reverse complement strand
CACAAATCCCCCCTCACGGATCTCCCCCGTGCCCACAGAACCGGGTTCCTTCCCCGCCGTGTAACAATAACCCTGTCCTCACACACACACTCTCATCCTGTGTCAGAGCTGCCCAAGGCCCGGCGCTCCGTGGCGATTCAACAAATCAAGAACGACCACCGGGCTTTTCTCGCCATTATTTACACTAACTTTCAAGCACGGCCCTTCTATTAGGAGTAGTTAATAATTTCCATACAAATAATGTAATCCCAGCCAGCTTCGAGTACTCGGAGGGTCAGGCCCTGAGCAGGGTCTTTTTGACCTGCAGGCAGGAATTTTAGTATTATAATGATCATAGTTCAGCTACAGGATACATGGACCTTGTGTATTTTGCCAAGTTAGCAATGTACTTCATTTACTACATCCTTAAAGCTTGTTAGTTCCAGGATGTCCTTGAGCAAGGGATGCTAACTGCTCTCCTCCAGTGATTAGGTGTCCTTTCTTCCTCCTTGGGCTTGAAAAATACCAAGATCTTACATCAAAGAACATCCTGACAAGATAATCTTGACATATTCCGCATTTTGCAACACCTGCTCGGGGTCCTCTCACAGATATCCCTCGTGGATCTCTTTTACGTGGCTCCCCCTCACACTCGAATCTTTCTAGCACCTACCCGCATCTCCCTGCAAAGACGCAACAGGATATGAAGTTGTAAAATAATATTTAATTTTATCAGAAAATGTACAGGTTTGAGCAGCAATTAAGATCTATATATTATACAGTGAACCAGGCTACAGCTCTGAATGCAACAGACATATTGTGGAAAAATTCAAAGAGCAGTATGAGAAACAATATGAGAAACAAAGGAAATAATCTTTTTTATACTTGTGGGTTTACTTTTGTAGGCTTTTTGTTCTGGGGTTCGTTTTTTTTTTAAATGAACAGAACCTGATTTATGAACAAAGTAGTACTGACAAAAAAAATATTCTAATGAAGTATTTTCCCCAATGGTACAAACACAAAGAAACAGCCTAATGTAATGTCATATAAAATACTTCAGTCCCATTTTTTCCCACTCCTGGATTGTTGAAGTTAATGTTCAAACGCTCTGCTGAAGCTTCGTTTCTGTCCTCTGCCCCTGAATCTGTTTCTACCAGATCCACCACGCCGCCCATTCCTGGAGCTCGAGAAGCTTCGGCCATTTCCTCCTCCTCCTCCTCCTCTTCCTCCTTCTCGTATGGATTCCACTAACTCTGGTAATTCTGTTGCCACACACAGACGCCAATGTTTGGAATCTTCCCATCTTCCCTATTGAAATAAAGTCAGACATCGCAAGTTCAATTCTAGGAATGCAAATATAAGGTACGTAATAATTGTTAACTTTGCTCCATTGAAAAGGTAAAATTCTGAGTTAACACAGCTGATTCAAGCTTCTAACTGAAGTGGTCAATTTTGGTTTGAAAATTTAAAGCTTTCATTTGTTAAGAACACCACTGTAATTATTATCGATCACAAATCCACAGCCTCCCTGCAGATCCCCTCTAATCCAGAGCCAAACATTGTTTCAGGAATGAATGAATACTAGCCCATGAGCGTATAGAGATGCACTAAAGGAGAAACATCTGAAGGAAAGATAGGAAGTCTAGAGAATTTTAGCATGGGAATACTACTTATACCAAGGAAAAACCTGGATTTTGCTTTTCTGTGGAGAGAATTCTGGGTGAAAATGAGGGCAGGGAATACAAAAACGGGGAATGAAGCTTGCTGCCTACAAAGATGAATCCAGCAGCGGTAATGAGGGGTGGATTGTTCACACCACCTCTTTTCTCAGTGCAAAAGTTTCGAGCTACAGGTTTTTGGGCACAGGGGAATGCCTTAGGAAAAAAACACTATGCTTGTTCTGCTCTTCAGTTCCTCCCAAGCCATCCCTTCTGCCACTAGGAAAGGCAGGATACAGGCTACATAGTATTTTCAGTCTAACACAGCACATCTACTTGCTACTGTACCCAGAAACTGCAATGAATGTACCTCTATTTCTTTTTGGTCTGCTGCAGGAACGTCAAAGCACACACCCTAAAAAGAAAGAATAATTTTAATGGATACAGGTCAAGCCTTTTAAATGACTGCAAGTAAAAACAACAGAGCCTACAAATACGCAGACAGGTGCTAGCAGAACTAGCTGTCCTAAGAAATCCTGTTCTGTTTTGTCATTAAGGCACAATTAGTACACTTCGTACCTTTTACCTGTTCTGCTCTCCCCACAGCCATGCATTATCCCACCTCCATAGCATGGCAGCAGAACCCTAAGTCCTAATAAAACAGACTGAGGCCTAGCAGTCATGTCCTTATCAACAGTGCCTGGAACACAGAAAAAGACCAAATATTTCCCCCCCCGACAATTGCTGAGAAATGGCTGCAACCAGCAGAGCCCAGTATCAAATATACGAAACAAAACCGTACCATTTTTCCCTTGAGGAAACACATTCTGTTCACCTTCCGATCAACATCGTCACCCAACACTTCTCGAAGCCTTCGCCAGGCGTAGCTCATGTTGTTTATTTCTTCAGAGCAGCGTAGGATCATTGTAACAAAGCCCTGAAAAGAAAAGGGGAGTGCCCCATTCAGAGGAATAAACTGTAGCACATCTCTCAGACAGGAGAAACCTGCTGATTGACATTTATTTCCTTACCGCATCCGAGTTCAGCAGCGAGCGCTGCTCGATGGAAGTAGCACCTGAAATATGGGCCAGAGCTGCAGCCAGAGCATTAACTGGTCCCTTTTCTTTTATCAGCAACTGAGCAGATTCTTTGAAATACTCAATAGCAGTTTGAGGAACGGAATCCAGGCACCTAAGTAATTAAAGCAAAAAAATTAAACTTATACACTAGTATTTACTGGGCTCTGGAAGCAAAGAAAAACAGTAGTACAAGACTTTAATGGTGACCAGAAAGTTCAGAGAGACAGCAAAGAGCAATCCAAACAGCCCTTCTGAACAAGAAGAGCAAGAAGATGCAACAGGATTTGAGTTCCCAAACACACCTCATGGCATCTTTGCTGGAAGCTTTTATTATGTCTGTTGCAGTAGGAACACCAACGCGCTTGAATGTAATGCCCTGAAATTTAAAAAGCAGAATACAAATTAAAATTGCAGACACAATTCTAAAGAAGCGGTAATAAACTCCAACAGGAAAAGCATTTAAGTCTATCACTTCTCTTCTTATTTTCACCTTTTAACTCCCAGTTCTTCCTAGTGAAAATTGCAAGGTTGAGCTTACAGGGAAATGAGTAACACTTACAATGCTTTTATGTTAAATGATTCAGTGACCTTAAATTGAAATAAGCAGGCACCATTTTGGCAGATTCCTGGGGAAAATAAAGTCCTACAAACTCTAAATTTTTACTTTTAGTCTGATTGATTTGGATTTAAGTGCAAGTTTCAGAGACTTAGTCTAAATGTAAGTCTGAGGTTTATGCGACAACAATAAACAACCTCATCCCAACTGAATACTTAACTGGGAAGAAAACTACGATATGGAATAGTACACACAGTGCAAAACTGCAAGAAGCAGTTCCCAATAAAGCTGCACAGATGCACATCACTGCTCAGACGACACTACAAGCTTTTACTCATTCCCACAGGGACAACCTCACTGGCATTTGCTGAAAAAGCACAGGCATGAGAATGTGCAGTGCTCTCCCTCCTCCAGAGGGACTGGCATGACAATGCACCCACACTCCCCAAGGTACCCGAACCTCCACTGGGCGCTTCAGAAGCTGCATTCTGTAACTGAGCTATTGGACAAAACCCTGCACTTCACCATGTCACCCTTAACACGTCCGAGTGCCCGCAGTTAGAAGGAAACTTGTACCGTACCGCTTTTTGTTCCACATGTCTTAACTGGTATTCTTCCTTTCGCTGGTAAAAACAGATACAGATCCCAGTGCGCCCAGCTCGACCCGTGCGTCCAGAACGATGGATATAGGACTCCACATCCTTCAGGACAGACAGCCTCGTGAGTTATCTAATTCACTGTCATTTAATCCCCTCATTGCATCCACCCAACTTGTACAGGCAATCACAGCTAAGCCCAAACAATGCACAGTAACTGTATTAGAGAACTAAATTAAAAAACATTGTTTCACTAATGTCAAATGAACATGCTTTCCCATAATCCTCTGAAAATCATGGTTTGAAAGCCAGAACCATGAGCATGGATCAAGCAAGGTTTGTTTATGCATCACCACACATTTGGAGTGTGTGTACCTCTACAACCACCCCACTCACCCTCCTGCACATCAAGGTGAGCATGGTTACTGTAATATTAATAGCAAGTTCACTGAAACATTGTTTCTTTTAAACCCTCTTTAATTTCAGCTAATGTTCTCACTGTTCTTTCCTCATATACAGCCCTACTTAATGAATCATTCTTCCCACTGCTTCCAGCCTGCAACCACCACACCCAGCCTCGAAGGGAGAGTAAGGAGACAATCCTTAAACATACTAGGGACTGTCACGCTCCCAAAATATCATCTAAGGAACTACTTCTACCTATCAGGACGTTTCTCACCCTTAAATGCACAGCTGATAAGCTGTGTGGGCAAGACCATCACCTGACAGCAGGTACTACTTGATGACGGAACTTCAAATTATTACATGACACACAGCATAAGAGTCTCCTACCTTTGGTGGTGAGCTCTGTACAACCAGGTCAACTTCCGGGATATCTAAACCACGGGCAGCTACATTGGTTGCAACCAGAACTTTAAATGTACCGTTCCTAAAACCTTTCAGTGTGATCTCTCTTTGCTTCTGAGGAATGTCACCATGCAACGACTGGCAATCCTGAAAAAGAATATTATTTTAGAACTGTACCTAAATCCAAGACAGTGCTCCATTTTATGGTCAGTTTTGGGTACAAATACTTACTATTTGATAGGTACTGTATGACAAGATACAGAAGTTCATATTTTAGGAGTCTGACAATATTTCCTCAATAATTCTTATTCATATACCTCAAAGGTCTTTAACAACAGTAGGAAAACACAATTGCAATGTGTGTCTTATCTCCACATCTAATTACTGTGACATATGAAAAACTATGCCCTAACTTGCCATACACACCATCTATGCAGGGCTTGGCTGTTTTAAAATAGTAACTTACAATTTTTGTTTTATGTCAGTGAGAAATAAAATCCTACCTGACCACCTGCAAAAGCCCACCTCATCCACTCTGAAACTCTCTTTAAAACTTACTCAGCATAAGTCTGCTATCAGCACAGGGCTGATAAATCTCTGACGGGTTTTTTTACTTAAAACAGACGGTGAAATACCTGTTTGATGGAAGCATTCAGAGCCAGTTCATTTGCCTCCTTTTTGGTCTCACAGAAGACAATGGTCCTCCCGTGGCTGCCACTGTAGACCTGGATGACATCTCCAATAACTGCAGCTCTCTGAGACCAGTGACACTCTATTGCCAAATGCTATGGAAAAGAATTCCGGCGTTTTAACTTACATAAAACAGTAAGATTTTTTTTAAATATATTTGAAACAGTAAGGTACAGAAATAGTGAAGAGTTATACACTTTCCTGATGGGAAAAACATGCTAAGTCATGTTCTTGGAACATGCAAAATCCATAGGGTTCTTATGTCCACCACAAGAAGTCTAATGTTCAGCACAGTAACTACAGTAACAGGAAATCAGGCTTCTAGCACATATGTATAGTACTCCTTGCTACTGTATTCACGGCACAGCCAGCAAAAGCCTATTGAGCATAAAAAAAAAACAGGGAAAAAGCCTGAAAGCATTCCACATTAGACAGATTACTCACTTCTACTGTTGTAGCAGCCTTTTGAGTTCTTTTTCCAATAAGGTCAATCTGTTCGTATCTAGACTTCATGTATTTCTTAGCCACATCATACACCCAGTGTGGGCAAGTTGCAGAAAACAGCAGTGTCTGGGGATTGTCTTCAGAATCTTAAAAAAAAAACAAAACAGAATAATGTTTCACAAACTTCATATCTTTCGTCTTACAGATGTGATTAAAAATGCAAGTTCAAACATCAGTACACAAAATTAAGAAGGCAATTCAGCTTTTTAAATTTACGCATTACTGGCATCTTGAGGAAAAGACACTCTAGAAAGTCTAAATACTTTTGAGATTAGTAAAAAGTTACTATGATCAAAAAATCCAGTCTGTTTTCAAGCAGTGAGAAAGGTAAAAAGCTAATTCCTTTTAATTCAGTCCAAGCACAATTTAAAGACAGGAGTCAAAGACAGTTCTTTACAGATCCCCCAGGTACTGGATTTTAAGCTTTGCAAAGGTTCTAAGAATGATTCCCACTTTCACATTACTTCCTCATGTACTGCATTCACAATGTATAATATTCAGCCATTACTAAACAAAGCCACCTTACAACTTTCAGAAAAACATACCTGAATTTTAGCAAACTCAATTATTATTAATATTTCCCACTATTTGTTTAAATATTGAGATTACCCTTCTTGTATGCAACTCGTAAAATGTCTTCCACTTGCTCAGCAAACCCCATGTCCAGCATCTGGTCAACTTCATCAAGTACGACGTGTTTCACTTTGGTAAGGTCCAGTTTACCATTCTGAAGGTGGTCTTTGATTCGACCAGGTGTCCCAACCAAAATGTCAATGCCACTTCTCATGAGATCAACTGGCAAACAGGAAAGAGGAGTTAGCAGTGAACTAGGGAGCACTCTCTACATTAGTAACACGTGATAGCTAACAAAGAAACAGCTTCTTAAACCATTCATAAGCACTCCTGTTACAAATGTGAGAACAAATAATGAACAGGAAGAGAAAAGTTGGCAAAAAAAAGCTAAGGTGGAAGATCTACTTCTCTCCCTGAATGACAAAAAAAACCAAACAAGAACTCACCTCCCTTCCCTCTCCCCATGATTTAAATAAAGTAGCAAACAATGAGCTTCTTTGAATATTCTTTACAAATAGTTCACTCTTCCCAAATTGTCTACCTTAACTGGAAACTTTTTAAAAAATTACTTAACTACCTAAATTACTGCAATCAGCTCCTTCCTGACGTTCTGCAGTGGAAAAAAAAAATCATTCCTAATGTCCCAAGATATATCATTATCAAAGAGCTTATTCTCATTCCTTGTTTACAACCACCAAGATGGTAAATTGTGCTGTCAAAACTCCTTCTCCGCTTTACAAATCCTCTAGATATCCCTTATCACATGAAAAAAATCACACACCCACTCACAGCTCTAAGACTAAACATTTTTTAAAGAAAATGTGTTTACAAGAACCTAAACTCAAATACAATCTCTTCCACTTTTTAATTTGACCTACATGAATAGATAAGAAACACCAAACACCATAACTGAGAGCTACAGCTATTTATCTCCATACAAAGATATATTTTGGGCTGCTGAATTCCCCATTAATAATCTCCACCTCGGGAGTTAAAAGCGTGTATTTGGAAAGACCCAGATACATTTTTTAAATATGTCAGTCAATCAACATTTCATTTATTAGTCCTAAGTGTCACTCACTTTGTCCATTATATGGAGTTCCTCCATAAAAACAAGCTACTGTCAGCTTCCTTGTGATGTCCTTGAAATCTTTGGCAACCTGATTTGCCAGCTCTCTTGTTGGACAAAGAACTAGAACCTACACAGAAAAAGACAAACAGATGTTTTCTTAGCATGACTTCTAGTAGAAACCATTAGACTTCTAGTCATTATTTGAGACCTGATCAGTTACAAAATTAGAATAAAAAAAACTGGTTTAAATAGTTATCTCAACGAAGTTTGGAGAAACACTGCTTTAGTCTCTTGTAACGTCATTAAACTCCTTCAACACATACTCATTTAGGACAGGCTAACTTATTTTTAAATGGGATAGGAGGTACTTAATTTTAACTCTTGAACAGATCAGCTGCAAGCCTTCCTCTACATGCCCACATGCTTTTTGAGTACAAGACTGAAGGATCCGGGTAATACAAAGCTTTTACATCTGCTCAGTAACGCTCCACAGTCCTGTCAGAAGGTGTAAGGAAGAGCCATCAGCTGTCTCAGGCTTCCCTGTGACTCAGGGAAACCTGTTCAGTCTGCAGAGCTGGGTTCAGCACATTTCTGGAGCCTGCGCTAAAATACACCCCTGCAGAAGCAACCAAGGAACCACCCTCTCCCCAGTACACAGGTTTCACTGTGGGCACGTGAACTAACTCAGTTTAACGTGTCGTTGAAGTACTGCTCTCAAACCTGGCATCAGTGGCTTCACCAAAGCAACCTCAAAACCCTTATCCTGGTACTTCTTTCAACATTAAAACCCACTACCAAAAAGCAAGTAGTAGTGTATGATGGTAGAATGAGGCCTGAAATCTTTTTTAAGGCTCCCTCAAAGAAAGCTTTCCCTTCTTCAAAGGACTGCCAAATCTAGAGACAGCGTTCTCAGCCAGCCAGCCAACATGATGGGCAGGTGCATCTAAAACTGCTAGTGTTAGTTTTGCCATGCACTCCAGGTAATCTGTGAGAAGGGTGACAAGATGAAATAAACTGGCAAAAATTACTAACAAGGGTATGGTGAGCTTTGGCCTATCTAGTTTTGGAGATACCGTAAGAATTCAGTGAAAAACCACATGCAGCTCACAACCAATCTGCATTCTCTGGAGCAGAAGCTTCAACATTTGGTGGTGGTCCCAGTGAAAGCTAAGTATTTTTAAAACCACCCACTGTTTACATGTTTTAAAAAAACTCATGTTTAAGTAGACAGCTTTTATCAAGCTGTCAAGTTACCATTAGTAACTAACCTGTTACTAATTTGGGAGAAAAACAAGCATCCAGTAACCTGCGGCCCTGAACAGGTAAGGGGACTGAACAAAACAGGAACACGTGTAACACCTACAGTTTAGTCTCCCTGTGGCAGAAAAAGGAACTGACAGGTGGGTAGAGCTGTCTTGCTCTTCACTGATCAGAGGCTGTGAGGCAGCACAGGACACAGGCAAAGCCCAGTGAACACACACGTCAAACAACCTTTCACGTGGGTTGGCTTACCCCTGCACAAACGTGAAGATCTTCTGCAGTGGGTTAAAATCTGAATCACCGGGATATAAGACAAAAGCAAAATGAGCATTCTACCTAGGCACAGTTACCTTTGGTGGACGGCCTCTTCTTCTTTCCTGGGACTCCCCCTGAAGCTTTTCAATTAAGGGAATAGCAAAGGAGAATGTTTTCCCTGTTCCAGTTCGTGCTTGAGCAATGACATCTTTGCCAGAATACACTGGGTTGAAGGTCTTCACTTGCACAGGAAACAGGTACGTCACTCCTCGAGCTGTGACAATTCCAAGAGATTTCCTTAATATGATCATTTTACAAGGGTCCTTTCATGTTCTTCAGTGGAAGTTCTTGCAAGCAAGAACCTTCATCAACTCCACAGTAAATTAGGATTATATTATTGCCACCACCAATTTATTTAACCACAGGGGTGACCTGCAAAGAGTGCCCTGGGACTGTTCATTTTATTCTCCCCCTTTCATATCAGCACACAGAGCTAGCTGGGACAGATGAAATTATTAGCCTTCATGAAAGACTCTGAGTACTGTACCTTTATTTATGTCATACTCCCCAGCTATCCATGAAAATCCCTATGTTTCAAATAATAAATATCTCAAAACCCTTTCTATTCTTCCCTTAGTTCACACTGTCATGTACAAACTAATATCAAGTATCTTAAATATAACTGTTTTCCTTTATTCACACCAAGCAAACCTTTAATTGAAAAATTCTTGCACAACACTAAATACTTTTTTTTTTCTTTAGAATTCTACTGTAAAGGCTGAGCTGGGCAACACTGCAGACAGGAAAGTCTGTGTTCAAAGGTGCATATAGAGCAGGCAATCCATGTCTTCTCCACAGCACCCCTGTGTGCACACACACAAGCAGAGCACATCTCAAAGCTCATTGACTACACTGGGCATAAAAACACACGACAAAGATACCTGACTTTCTATGCTCACATCATGCCAAGAAATTTACCTTGAAGAAGCTGGACAGTTTCTTTGGAAATCGAGAAATTGGAAAAAGCACCCTCTTTCTGTTCTCCAGTCAGCTCCTGTTGGGTAAACAACTTGGGTAAGACTCCATGTGACTGTCAGTAAATTCACGGTAACAGCACAGGCACTGTGACACTTCAGTGAGAGCATGTCTGAGGAGCCTTCTTTGGCTTACCATTGTAAAGTTGGACAAACTTAGCAAAAGTGATCTGTAAGCTAAAACTGTTTCATATCTAACAGCATAGTAAATGTAAAACACCTAACTCAAAAGTCTGAAAACCCTTAATTAGAATCACAGAATATCCTGATTTGGAAGGCACCCACAAGGATCCAACTCCTGGCTCTGCACAGGACAACCCCAAAAATCACACACCTAACGATGCTGAATCATATCAAAGCTCCATCTCACTGCAACTTGTCTGGCTGCCAAAGCTACCACAGCACCAGCCTGCTGAAGTGAGGAGGCCCTGGGGCACTGATCTAGAACTTCAGGGCTTTCTTAACTCAAAATTTTTGCAAATAATCAACAGAACGGACAATTCAGGAAGCTTTAAACCCTGAAAATTTAAAGCACTTTCCACCGATTGGGAGGGGAGGACAAAGGGACAACCCGTTCTAAATTCGGTCTCGTTGCAGCACAGGAGTTGAAAGCTGTAACCTCGCTGCCTTTACCTGCTCCTGTTCGCTCTCACTCTCGCTGTCACTTGACGTCTCACTAGAACTGCTCTGCCGACTCTTGCGGGAGGATCTGCTGCTTAAGGAAGACAATTTCGCTTTCTCCAAGGTTTCTTCTTTCGCGTGACCGTTCTGTTTACTGACACTCTTTGCCTTCTTGGCTTTCGGGGCATACGACTCCTCATCCGACTCCTCGCTTTCATCCGACTGAGTCTTTCCCCTCTGAAACTTGTCCCGGCGTTTGGATTTCTTCTCTTTTTTCTCCTTCTGGCAAGGCACAGAGCAAATGCAAACACGCGCTCGTGGATCCTCGGACGCGGAACGAGAGGAGACTGCGCGGAGCAGCTACAGCTTGGAGCGCCCGTTCTCGTTACCGACGGGGGCGGGGGGCAGGTACAGGGCCCGTTCCCTGCGCGGGGCACGCGGGGCGTCCCTCGGGGGGCCGAGCCGTCCCGCTGGGGGCCGGGCTGGCCCCGCTGCGGGTGCGGGGGAAGCGCTGCCCGGGCTCCCAGCACGNAACTCCCGGCGTGCCCCGGGGCGCCCCTCCCCAGCGGGCGGACCACAACTCCCGGCGTGCCCCGCGCGCCACGAGGGGGCGGCCGCCATGACGGGCCGCCATGAGGGCTCGGCCCCCGCGCCGCCACCGCCCACCGGCAGCGCCACCGAAACATCGGGCCTCGGGTGTCGGCAGCCGAGAGCACACAGCGGG
>VWZF01002761.1:684606-729727 GCA_013396755.1 Sclerurus mexicanus | reverse complement strand
ACCTTCAGGGGTAAATCAAAGTGAGTCTCATGGAGTCCAAGGTGTCGGTTCCTCCAGGAAAGAGGCGGTCTCTTCTGCCACAGCGGTGCCGCTGGCCTGCCCCGCTGTCTCCTGCGCCAGCACATTGTCATTGGCAAAGCCCAAACCCCGCCTGCCAGGCCGAGGAGCACAGCTGAGAGCTCTGCGGGACGCAGTGAGACAGCCCTGGGAATCCAGGGAAGTTTTGCGGTCACCAGGTGTGCATCTGGCTCGTCTGCTGTGTGTTCTGGCAGGGAGGATGAAGCGTGCCCTCATTTCTGTGCCACGAGCAGGAGACCCAGAATTGCAGCGTAAAACAGCCCCGTCCGAGGGCAGTTCCCACTAGAGCAACACAAAACCCTTTCCACGGCCGTGGTGTGGTCTGAATGAACAATGCCAGGTCTCATTTTTATTATCACAGGCACACAAAGGATAATTAAAGATGAGTGCAAGCAAAATACACATGAGCTCCCCAAGTACTACGGTCAAAAGGCTTAACTAAAAGCTTTGATTTAGAGACACCCTCACTGATGGGACTCGGCTGCATTTGCAGTAGGGTTACCTTGTTACAGAGGGAAAGTTTACAAAGCTCATTAAAAAAGAATCAAGTAGTCGTGACCAGAGTTAGATGAAGGAATTTTGTTGCAGTTGTCCTTCCCCTTGTCCTCCTCTTTGTGTTATTATTAATGCTTTTAGAATTTGGCAGGAAGCTTAATCTTCCTTTCAGTCCATCTAAAATAATAGAATTATTATAGGTCAGACTCCACATTCCAGGAATTGAGTTGGCTCATCCTCTGGTACCACAGGTGGCATCAGTACAAACAGTCAAAATGACCCTCTGAAATACATTTTGCTAAAGATTTCAAGTGTTCGTGTCCAAGCAATACACAGGAAGTGTGCTTGAAAGTTGCTTAAGGGAAAACGTAAAAATCAGCAGGATTTCCTTGGAGCCTGCAGTATGTGATTTGATTCTTCGTATTTTCTTCATATGTTTCTTCTCATTTTCCATTAAGGGATTTTTCAAGCAAAGCAACAGGCAAAATGTACACTATAAAAGGAAGCAGAAGCTTCTAGCTCAGGCAACGTACACGTTTTTCTGTCAATTGTGAGCAAGTCAGATGATGTTTTAAATCTGGAGGATTGGACACCTCTATACAGCACTTTCTATTCTTCATCTACAGCTGCAGAACCTAAGGCAGTATCTGTAATGTCATATGGCAACATCTATGTGAGCTGAACCTTCCTGCTAACAGGAGTTTATCAAGCACTGTGTTTAACACCTGGGTTTATCAAACACTATGTTTCTAACGTTTCTGCACTTGGCCATCTCCACCTGCAAGGCAGAGCTCATATTGTTTTCTTGCCTCATGCAAAACATAAACACCAGCGTTTGTTTCGCTGATTTAGGGAGAGCGTTCATGTAAGAAGGCTTAGTAAAACTATGCAGTTGGAATATTTCTGGGTCATAATATTGAAGTTTTAAAAGATAACAAGAATGTTGTTGTTGGGGAAGGAGGTTATGATTTACAGCAACATTTCTGCCTAAATCTGAAGGTAAACTTAGTTACATGTGTTTTCTTACCTTGGGGAGTCAATTCCACTATCTCCTGTAATGCTGTGGTTTTCTATCCCTTCTGAGTGTTTCTGTCCTGAGATCACAGAACACGTATTCTTTAAAACCAGATCTCTTTTTCCCAGAGGGTTTCTCATTTCTTTGGTCTGGGAGCCCAGAGCACAGCGTGCCACTCCTCCTTGGCTCACCTCAGGGGGGCCGTTCCACAAAGTGCCAGCGTCTGCAGCAGCCTGGCCAGGGAGGCTGGAACCTGCCACAGCTGGGGCCTTCCCACGTTCAGTGAGGCCAGTTCCTTCATCCTTCCCGTGACCTTTGGGAAGAACCTGACTGCACAACCAGCTTGCTTCTGTGAAGTCTGGTTTTGGATGCTCCTTTAAGCCTCCTCTTGACTCGGCAAGGCTTCCACTTCCCTTACATCCATGCTCTCCAGGGTCACACTTACTCACAGTGTGTGTGTACTGGGTGGGACAAGTACTAACCTCACAGGATCTTCGGGACACTGGGGCACTCCAGTCTCTCGTGTCTGCAAAGGCATGGCCAGGAGGCAGAGGATGGCATGGCTCACAGCCTTCAGAATTGTCATCCAGACACAGAGGGTTACAAGTGTCACCATCACGTCCTTTCTGGTTCAGAAGGTGGCAGTTGTCAATAAATCCTCCACTTTCCAGCTTCCTTGCCCCATGATGGCTGGCACAGTCATAGTTAAATGTAAGTGCGCTCTTTTTATCAGTCTTTTGTCTGTATTTTACACCATTTTTTTTGACTGGCTTAGCATTGGCTGTGTCATTTGAAAGACAGACATTTTGAAATTCATTTGCTGTTCGATCTAATAACTCACATACAGGGTCAGCTTTGCACCTGCAATTCCCCTCCTTCTGGCAGAATGAAAGTTTTGCATCTTCTTTGCACACACCACTATCTTCAGTGCAGGAGCAAGGGGATTTTTTAATATCCCTGGGATTTTTTTTTACTGTTCTTCTATAGATGTTTTCTTCAGAAATATGACTCTCTCGAAAGTATTTACGTTTATTATCTATTTGAAAATTACTGCCTTGCAGACAGATACAGTTCTCACTTAAACTGTCTTTCTTTAGTTGGAGGCAGGACCTGTGAGCGTGGGGTAGGTGGTTTTGCTTAGCTCTGTGAGCCAGATGTTCAGTTTCATGGCCAGAGGGTTTGCAGGAGGCTGAGGACTGTGGCCTCTGTAAAGCCCTTCCTTGCTTCCTTGCCTGGCTCTTCAGGTGACTGTTGATAACACCTTGGTACCCTCGTGCATAAAAGCTGCGTCTCCACGGCAGGCCCTGGAAAGGATTCGTAATCTGCTTTTTATAGAACACCGGGGATTCCACTGCTACAGCAGGGGGCTCTTGGGTTCTGACAGGTGGTGAAAGATTCTCTTCCACTCTCACATTTTGGGACGTCAGCTCCTGTATGTAAGATTTCCTGCTGCTTCTGTTAATCTGCTTCTCTCTCTTTGATTTGGTTTTCCTCGGGTGTTTCGCTGTTTTACTTGGTGCCCTTTGAATACAATCCTTTGAAAGATGGCTTTGCCTGGCTATTGACATTTCAGCCAAGGTACCATTAGTGATGTATTTTTTCTCTTTACTGACGCATTTTTTCTGCTCCTCAAGCTTCTGCATTAATATTGTGTGCTTAATCAAATTATCAACGGTAAGAGTAGGGTTAATGCGCTTGATGATTTCGTGTTCAATGTCACGTGGAATATTGTCTAAGTCATCTTCGTCCCTGACTGGCCATTCCTTGGGAGGGAACTGGGCTGAAAAAGTGGAGTACTCCTTCTTGTGTTTTCCTTTTTTAGAAACACTTCTCCAGAAAAGGCCAAGGCCAAACCTTTTGCTTTTCAGTTTTGATTTCAGAGATGTCAGGGATTTGATGGTGTGCCAGGAGTGATTTTCAGCAAATGTGCAGATCCCTTGAGTTTGAATTGAAGGCTTCAGTTCACTGCAGCCTTTCTTTCCGTCTCCCTTAGGTTCATGGTTCACTAGCTGCAAATGTCTTTGTTCACAGAGCATATTTTGGTCAGGGAAACAGTAGCAGGATCTGTAACAGGATACCGTAGGAATGTTTTCTTTCACTAGGTCTGCACAGTGCTTAATGTTTACCAGGCAAGTGATGGAAGGTGATGAACAGCAACATCTGTCCTCCAGTGGGACCCCACTGTTGTCTTCTGTGGCATCATTTGTGATAAAGTATGTGTTGGGAGTCACAATGAAGTATCCTTCTCCCGTATGATAGATCTTTCTTTCCTTAATTAGAGTGCCAAGGATGTTATGTAAGACATTGTGGGAGGGAACTGCAATGCCTACAATGAAAAGACAGATATTTCAAACCATAAATAAGCTTTCAAATAAAACAGGTGCTGGCCAGAAAATAACCTACATACATCAGACCTGGAACAAACTGTACATGAAATACCCAAGGCCTTTAGGAAAAGGCCAGCTGTGTTTCTGGCTGTCACTGCAGCACTGCTGTGAGGGAGCTCAATATGTTCTCCTCAAATAAGCAAGGGCATTCTCCTTGTGTCTGTCAGGATATGATACTCATGAGAGAGACCTGCTGCCAGGTACAAAGCAAACAATGTCTCGTTCAAAGCATTTTCCTCCTGGCGTGTTATTTAACGGTGGGTTTTATCACTCTCTCTGAAGCTTCTGGTGTAATTTGATCAGATGTCAGTTTATTAACTCACTGAGACTGGTCTCAACTACTGGTTTTCCATCGGGTGTCACAGTCTCAGAGTCCTTAGCCTAGTCACAGCTGATCTTCTGTCCACAAGAATAAAAACTTCCAGCAAGGTGAAAATATGGCAAGAAATACATTCAGTCCCTACCAACTTCGAGAGTGTACTGCTGGCTGACCCAAAAATGCTACCTTTTGCTTGTCTCAGTGCACATATGGACTACATCACATTCCTGGCAGGGTTCTGGGCCAATTTGTGGGGTTGCATTAACATTTTTCCCTCTGGTGAAGATGCCTATGAGATCAGTCTGTACTGTAGAGCTGTAAGGTTAAGAGAACCCAAAGAAGCAGCTCAGTATCAAACAAAACAGCCTCCTGAGAGAGCCATACTGAGCCTTTACAGAGTCTCATGTGCAAAAACACTTCAATATTGCAGACCTAAGGGAAACTGAACATTTTTCAGATGTAAAGAAAAGGCAGCATTTAAAGGAGGTGGCTACCATCCCATCAGAAGAAAGGGACTAAAGCTCATTTAGTGTAAATACTTTGCTTTTGGGAAGGAAGGATCCGGAATTGGACCAACAAACACAAATTTGACACTGGATATATTTTTTGATGGCAAACACCAGATGTAGACACCTTTGCAGTCAAAGTCAGCAGCACTCCTGTCTCCTAAAGTAAGGCTTAGAGCCTCTGGGATCTGACACACAACCTGTTTTATGCCGTTCCCTGTCTGGCACCTAAATACCACTTCTATGCCTTCCCACCCTCTAGAAAGGGCAAACTCTCAACATGCTGCTGGACTCGGCTCCCTCTTATTCTCAAGGAAGATTTACTAAAATATGTGGGAAGAATTACATTCAGGACAATGCTGGTGACACGGACGGTTTGAGGAGGAGCTTGCACATTCCTATATTCTATCAGTTGCTTGTTCCTTTATATTCCTTCATCTTGCCAGCTTTGCTTGTAAACATTCCATGATCCCTTGTCCAATATCAGAAACTCAAGCTTGATGGCACAGCCACTTTTAACAGGAAGGAGAAACGAACACATTACCTGGATAATTTTTCACCAACTGCTCTATTAAAGTTTCCTGGGTGACCATCACATGATCTGCATTCATGTCTGATATGGTACAGCATATTCCTTCTTCCAGAGAAATGGAGCATGACTGCAAGAGGGGATTCATGAGGACAGGGGTCGTATCACCTGAAAGAGAAGAAAGTGGTTTGAATGGAACAGTGTTTCATTTATTCTATTAGCTGTGACAGATTTTCACTAGTAATTTCTTATGTTGTCTCAAAACACCTTATTCTCAGCTAATTTCCTTTGACAAATTAGGTAATATTTCTCAGAGAAGAGAAGTGGTGGCAGCACTTTTCAAGAACCATTGTAAGGAAGGAAACAGAAGCACATTATTTTTTTTTGGTATTAAATTCCAGCCAAAGCCTTCATTTAGATTAACAAACAGGGAGCTGAGAGAGAATTATTTCTCATGACTGCTGACTTTTCGGATGACTGTTTACATGTTAAACCACGCATAACCTATAGTTCTCCAAGTAGCTAATGATAAAAGGTCAACATCCAATAATCTAAGTACAAAATCCTGTCACCAAGTCAGAACACGAGGGAAAAAAAGGCCAATAACAGGCTTTGTCCCCTGTCTAGCACATAAAATTGATTAGAAATAGTAAAATTCCACTTTTAAACTGGCCTCTAGAACTAGAGATTACCAAGTAGACCGGGCAGAGAGCAAAAGCTTATTACAACTGCTTGCATTTTTTTAGGCTACATCACCGTCTGTCCTGGCGAGAGACAGAAACGTAGTCCCTGGTCCGCCTGATGAAAGCAGGAGCTTGGAGGGGCTGAGAGCTGGCACAGCTACCCCAGGAACTCTGCACCCCACACGGATCAGCTCTGCCCTCTCCCCTTCACGAGAGGGCAGGGCCAGCGAGGACAAGCCCAGCAGGTACTTCTGACAGGGCACCAGGGAACGATGGAGCTGAAAGAAGTATTTTCCCTGAAAGTTGTTGTTAATGGCAAAGCACGAAGCGGGGACTCACCTGGGGTCTGTGCACACAGCGAGTCAGTGACCACATGCACCTTCTTGGACAAAAACCCCCAAATTTATTCCTTTTTTTAAAGTGAGAGCAATGGGCTGTTCCCATGCCAGGCGCTGCACAGAGAGCCCCTGGGTGTGCTCGGCTGCCGGAGCAGGCACAGGGTGGCAGCGACTCCTGCTCACAAGGCAAACCCCAGCGTTAAATGCTGACAGGAATTTTCCCACAAGTAAGAAGTGACATTTTAGATTAAGTCATGTTCACGACTGCCCTTGTCCATTGGATGACTTTGTAATCTGATATTTAATCCTTTAGGCAGAAAAACTACAACGCAAACATTTCTCTGAGTAAATGAAATACACAACAGCACTTTGAAGAGCTTAAACTGCTCTTGACCCTTGTTTTAGAACTGCTGCTACATTCAACAAAAAGCACTCAGAACAAGAATCCCGGCATATAGTTTCCTCAGTGATGTTGCTAGGAAACCCCTTGCAGGTGCAGAAACCATTGCAAGCTTTCTTCTTGTGTGGGGAAAGGCCACCAGCGTTCAGGAGTGACTCCTGTGAATAGCTTGTGGTCTGAAGTCTCTGCTGTGGGCACACTGTGCTGCTGCTGCCAGTTTCACCATGCGTCCTTGCAGGGCACCAGCCTGCCAAGGACTAAAATACCAAGTGTAATCAAAATTTACTCATGATCTTTATTATCAGTATTATTATCATCTTGCTGTCACTGTCTGCATCTGTCTCACAACCTCAAATTCAATGCCTCCCTTCAGGGAAGGCATTTTCAGAATAATATTTACAACAAATCATTAAACAGAGGCCAGCTTGATACTGAAGGAAGAAAAACCAAATCTAAAATCACACCAGTCTAAAATGATTGATGCAGACCAATAATGCACACATGCTAACAACACGAATATTAGGTATCATTCCCTCCCAACTTTGAAATCAAATCTAAAATTGTGGAAGCAAGAATTAGCTCATTGACAACATTGATAAGCAACATGAGAAAAGGCCCAGGCAGCACCCTACAGTTGTCTATCAAGTTCTTATTAAAAACTGGTGATTTACTTTTCATAGCTAAATAACCATTGTTGCACCTCAAATGTGCTCCCAAGTCCATTGGAGGTATGTAAAAACTTCACCCCTTAGATTTGCACACAGAGCAGTCTAAAGGATTTGTGCAAGCTGCATCTCGTAGACCTGATGCACAGACACCAGAGCACCAGGCTCATTAAAGCTCCTTAGGATCTGTCCTTTTCCAGCTCAAACACCCCTGCAGAATCCCCTGTTGTTATCCTTCAGCTGGCTCTACCTGTCTATTCAAACTCTGCTCGTTACCCCGACACCTAAAACCCACCAGTGCCCTTTTGGAGCACTTAGCAGTCACAGTGTGGGCACTCACCTGCAATATGAGCATTGGGTAACAGAATTCAGGCACAGAAAAGCCTCTGGCTATTCTTGACTGGCACAAAGTGATTTTTTGTTCTGTCTCTGTAATGTGAGCGTTACCATTTTTCACCGAGTTGTTTAACGATTGCAGAACTTTTGCATCTTCTGCCTCTTAAAAAATTTACATACAAGACAAGTTTTATCTGGGTGAAAACCAGGCCAGTTCTGGAGAAGTGAACAGAGAGGTATTTATTACAGCAGCACTCAATTTACTACTTAGAGAAAAATAAAGGGCTAGGAGTAAATCCATTCCAGGAAAAAAAGAAAACCACAAATGCAAATCAATAAAAAAACCATCTCTTGAGGCAGAGAAGACACAGCATGGGAAATAGAGGGTTGACTTTTCTGTTTTGTAGCTGGAAATACGTATCCTGGAACTGATTATATAAAAGATGCCACAGATGCTGTGCCTCTCTGCGTGAGAGCTCTGACATGTTTGGTGTAACTCACTTTTTGTGCAGAATTGCCCCAGGTAAACTGTTAGCAAGCCCAGTTCTACAACTGCAAGGCTTCTGCTTTCCTAAAGAACAGAGTGCATCATGAGCACATCTTGTAGCAAAAATCACATGCTAGGGTTAAAGACAAAGAGTTCTAAGGAATAAAAAGTTCATAAGAACATCTTAGAAAGCTGGGAAGTGTAGCAAACCCCCATTCAAATGTTACTGAAGATTACAGAAGATGTGTCCTTATTAAAGAA
Source organism: Sclerurus mexicanus (assembly GCA_013396755.1). Taxonomy (NCBI): domain Eukaryota; kingdom Metazoa; phylum Chordata; class Aves; order Passeriformes; family Furnariidae; genus Sclerurus; species Sclerurus mexicanus. Next base: position 721,228 of record VWZF01002761.1, on the reverse strand, counting down.
TAAAAATTCTATGTAAATTATAAAGACAGTTAAGATTAAAACACTTACAGTTGTAAGTATATAACAGAGAAACCCTATTTTGGCACGAGTGCTCTGTACTAGATCCTGTTTTCAGAAACATCCTTTTACTGAAGCAAAGAGTCAATAGTTCAGTTGCATTGGAACTGTCCAATCTTGTAACATGTTTAATCTGTTACTGAAACCAACAAAAGCTCTCAGGAACAGGCAAACAATATTTGTTGTTCCATTATTTTGTACAACTCTCGAAGAGAAACAAAACAATTAAGTGTCAGTTCAGGTCACTGACACTTCTTCAATTGACATCAAAGGAGAAGCTACAAACATACCAAAATGTCAGATTTCTGTCCCTACTTGATTCCTGCAAGAACAGACACTCCTAAATCAGGACAACTAGACCAACAATGCCCTCTTTGCTTTCAGTTCCTGGTGCTTACAGTCCCCAACTGTTTCTTTGATGTCCTTATTAACTTTTTATTCTTAAAACTTACAGAGGATGCTGCCGAGCACCCTGATAAAAATAACCCAAACAGAAAAGCAACCCCTTTTTTTTAAGTCAATTCACATATGGCATTGAACACAAGCAGCACAGCTGATAGCAAGGAAGGTCATCTTTCACCATTTCAACATTGAGTGTCAGGCTTGATCATAACAGACAGATGGATTCAAAAGCTTCATTGCAAGGAGATAGAAACAACCCAAAATTAAACAGTCCCAAGCAAGTTGCAAAACCATCAATGACCACCACGGAGCCAAGCATCAGAACAGGAATAAACAAGTCACTGGCATTGTCTCTGACTCCTTTAACTGTTCTTAGGTGCTGCTGTGCACTGCTACAGGAATTTGACATCTTTTCCACTTGGCCTGGTCCAAAAAATCCCCTTCACAACCCTGGCATCTCCCCACTGACACAGCTCTGCCTTTTCCTTGCTCCCAGCTGTGTCCTCTCTTCTGCAATAAATCTGTGACATCCAAATAGCTCTTTAATGTCCAAACCTTTGTTCTAAGCAGCGAGCAGTACTGGGGATTGCTTGGGTACTTACCTATACAGTGAGAGCCCTCCTCCAGAAACATCAGGATGAAGCTGTGCATACCTGGCCATGTTTCCCCTCCCCAGAATGGACCAAAATTCACTTTGCACACTCCCTGGCTTCAGCTCACATCTACCCCAGCCAAGGGGAGTTACGCACTAGTCTTTCAGAGCAACAGCACCCGTGGAGCTGTTCAAAAGAGAACAGGGCTCCCTGCAGAGGGTCTCCAGTGAATCATGGAGCAGGGGACACATGACAGCTACGATGTGCAACTCACTCCCAGGCAACGGCAGCCCAAACGCCACCCTCTGCAGCAGCAGCAGAGCACTCAGAGAACTCACACAGTTGGAGCTTCCCTTGGACCCAGCTGGGGTGGAATGCAGCAGGGCTCAGATCTTGTTACAGGACGAACCCCACTGCAGGGAGGTTTTTCATTCAGAGGAGGACAAAGCCTTCATGGTATACGGGCAGCTTCGCACCTGCCTGGGAAGCTCAGGGTGTTGATGGATGTGCACAGCCAGTTTTCCTTCCACTCTCCCCAAGTGGATTTCCAACTTTAAAGATGTTCCCTATGCTAGAAAATACATTTCTGTACCCTTTCATAAGGCTGGAATTTGTGGCCCACAGGGTAAAAACCAAAGCAAACCAAAATGAAAAACCAGCTTAGAAATGAAAAGCAGCATCTTTACCACCACAAGAGGTCTCAGAGGAGTTTTTTGGACACTGCAGAGTAAACATCCCTAGTCTGGACTCAAGGACTTTAGTTCACAGTTCCCAAACCTTTTACCATGGCTTTGGTGCTGTTAAACACCCTTCCCATGTTTCAGTTCATCTAAATTTCAGCCAAAAGGATGTGACTGAAGACACACAGAGCAACAGAGAACCTCCATTCTATTACAGAAGACTCAGTAAATGTCTCCTCAAAAGCCAGTTTAGCAGCACCCTTACTGTGAAGACACTGGGTTGTTGGATCCCACAGACCAAGGTGAAGCCTCCTGTGGGAACGACAGAGATGTGCATCCACCTGTGGGATGTTGAAAATGTAGAACAATTTCAGGGCAAAAAGAAAATGCTGCAGTTCTGTAGAACCTGAAGGAGAAATAGCTTTTTGGCAGGGGGACCTGACAGCAGCCCCTTGAGAAGGTTGGAGATGGGTACCTGTGCATTATGCAACAGTGTAAATTCTACATAGTCATTACACAGACAGAATTAAATCAGTAACAGTAATGACAAGATAGATAAAAAGGTCTTTCGAAGAGCTTCCTTTTTTCCTCCTGAAAACACATCAGCAGAGTCACCACTGGAACTGTGATAACCAGAAAAACCCAATCACAACAGAATATGCAAGTTAGCAAGGTCTGAATCAGGGACCTCACTGAAAATAACTTTAAAAGTAATGTTTGACAATGAAACAGTTAAAAACTCGAACTGTTCTTCATGTTTGGCAGCCTATACACAGCAGCGCAAAATAAAGCACCATTTTAGGTCACCCACTCTTTTCAGGCCTGATAAAAATAAAAAGGCACAGAATTCCAAATAACCCTAACCAGTCCAGTGTGAAGCACGACCACATGCTGGGAGTTGCACTTCACAGAAGCCAGCACCCTTGAAGTACAAAATTATGCTCCTTTGACTTGCAAGCCCACATCCCTGCTTGTGGGGCAGGATGAAAGACACTGGAAGAAAGGGGCTCCAAAAGGAAGGAATCCCAAGGAGCACATCCCAGTCCCCATGAAGGTCGTGTGTTCCTGCGTGTAGCCACAGTGCCTGACAAACAACATCCACTCCAGAGCGGTGACCTTTCGTAGGCCCAACAGAAACCAGCCACTCACAAGGTCATTCTGTCTGAATATCAAATCAGCATTAAAGCCCCCCAAAAACCAAGGTGCTCCAGGGACTCTCTGCCCGTTCTTTAGCTGCTTCTCTGAGCGGTTCTCTTCTCCCTAACTTATGTGGGAGACTCCCACAAGGAAAAGAGAGTTGAGGAGCCAGCCCTATCAGATTACTCTACCAAATGCACAAAACAAAGTGTCCTGTCCATTCAGCATCACGCTTCAATAGGATATTTACCACGTGGATAAATTTCTAGGCTTCAGTCACGGCCTAACTGTAAAGGGCAGGGCTTTCTTAGCTTTCCTGGTGAATAATTTGTAGCCCTGCAAGAGAGATACTGGACTGTCAGCAAATTCAGCCCCTAAAGGCTGAGGAAAAATGTTTCGATTCCGTATTTTCTCTTCTACTCGGTAGGAACCACGACAAGGGAGTCAGGCTGTTCAGGCACAGGGAAAACGCCGCTGTCGTGAGAGAAGGCAGGCTGGGATCACAGACACGGGCTGATGGTGAACAAGGACAAGAAAGCAGCTACTGAGCAGGATTCCCCGGGACTATCACCCCAGTTTCTCTCTTCAAAGGCTCTGGAGGTCAACGCTCTCAAATCGAGTATTTGCAATGGTACCTAATCTCAGCCCAGACTTCCCTGCTCCCATCCCAGCACCTTCCCTGCATGAATCCCCCCAGTCTGCACAGGAAAGGTGGGAGGGACCAGTTTGCCCCTAGCTGGGTGAACAATTGACCGAGCAGCTCAGCTAAGCACAGGAGATGGTCCCACAGAGAGATATTAGCATTCCAACAGTCTGCTTAGTTGTCAGCGCAACAGGAAAGGTTTGTTAAATTAGCCCCTGCTTCACCCTCTGAGGGAGATTATAATTGCTGTGATTTTTCCCTTCTTCCCCCCCCATCTTCCCAGGACAACAAAAAAGCTCCTAGCCCTCGATGTACCGTGCCCCCCTCTATGAGATTCCTATCAGGAGGGAAGAGAAAGACATTTTGGATTCTATCTGGGAATAAACACTGGGACTGAATTTTCCCTTTATTTGATTAAACTTCTGGTGCCCAGTATCAGTGAAGGTGTAGTCTATTCCATAAGTCAGGATGTCTAATGTCCCAGGGTGTTTCTCTAGGACAAACCTCATTTGAACCGGTGGAATAAAGAGTAACACAATGATCTGTGGGACCACGGTGTCTTCTGATGACAAGCCATAGCCAGGAAAGTTCCTTGAGATAGAGCAGTGAGGAGTTCTCATTATTGTAAACAGTAACACGAGAGCAGGCAGATTAAAAATGCGGTGAAATCTCTCCCTGTGTAAACTACAGAGCAGCACTCAATTTCCAGTAGCTTTGTTTTTAAATCTTGTCAATTCCTTTAGAAAAAACAAACCTCAAGAAAACACTGTCCCTTGTATTTTAGTTGTCTAACTTGCCACTTGCTTTCCTAAAGCAAAAAAGAAATGGGAGAAAAGTCATCCAGAGCAGAAAACGGCCATAAAGATAACTTTTGGAAGAGAAGGCACAGTATACATCAATTTTAAATAGAACATTACCTAAATAAAGATATGCAAATTGAAAATCTGTTTAAGTTAAGCTTCCAGAAATGGAAGTAAAATCATGAAAACATCGATTGTCTGAAAAAGTGAAATTTGCAGAGGGAAGTGAGAGAACTCTAACTCTGGGTGTTACTCCAGCAAGAGGCAGGGTGATAGGGGAAATAACACAATGGATCTCACCAAGTAATTTACATTTGTATTCAGCCAGCCATACTGTGCATCAGAAAAGAGGTTACTGGGGAGCAAAGAGGGGCAAACCAAAGGAATCCAGCTCTCTAAATCATCCACCGGGGAGCAGCAGTAACGTGTCACTTTTCATCAGTGATGTAAAATTGAACTGCAATAAGAGAGAACCATTCCCAAAGTCCTTAGAGATGCTGCTGCTTTTTAGACGAGACCAGTAAGTAAAACACCGTTCTTCCTTAAAATGCCTCTCCTGGACTGAGTTAAGAGGTCAGCAGGCTACTTTGTGATGGGGGAAATGAACTCCAGCTGGAGCAGATGTTGCCGGTTTGGAAAAGTTACCAGAGTGCCCAGAAATGAGACTGAATCCAGAGGTCGACTTGCTAGTCAGCAAATGGCTTTGCCACAGGGAGTGGATATTTTATACAAATTATCGGGAAAGAAGGGTAAATACGAGAAAGAGAGAAAAAAAAATGAAATTATGTCATTTAAGCCAGGATTAAGAGAAGCATAAAGAGGTTGAGCTGGCCAAGGACAAGACAGGCTAGACATCAGAAATATTCCCGTTACAATTTTTGAACCAGATCAGTAAGAATCCCTCACGTTTTCCGAAAGCTGATAATTTTTTTGCTTTGAGAAAGAATTCAAAACCGCTAAAGGTCGGTCGCAAAACCTCCTGGGATGCTCCACAGGGCAATCTGAGACAACCCCACAGGACCAAGAGCACTCGATGACCCTGCAGCTGTACTGCGTGTCTAGACCGAGCCCTTCCCCGCAGCGCGGGCTCATTAGACTGCAGAGGTCAATAGAAGAATTAACCGACTATAAACTAACTGCAGGTAGCAAAGGAAAATATTCACCATTACGAACTACTTAAAACTACCCAAGAAACTTCGCTCAGTTGTTTGTCATTGTTGTTACAGACCTGTGACAGACCCGCCAGATCCGATTGCACGTTCTCTGTTTCCCACGGGTGTTAATAAATTCGATTTAAGTGCTGCGGGAAACACGTCGGTGCTACATCTTCTGCAAAATTCTCACCTTCTAAATTTCTAATGTGAATAGCTGCATATTTAGGGTAGCAACTAGAACGTGTCTGAGCCTAGTATCTTCTTTTCCAGATGATGATCTCCCATCATTCTCGCTTTTGTAAATTTTCAGAAAAGATTTAACAGAGCGCTTCGCAGGGCTGGGGTTTATTTGTTCGGTGCGTGAACATTTCCAGAGGAACTCAACCTTGAGAGCAGGTGCTGACTCCAGGCCGTCGCTTTAGGTGGCACCGTGCCTTCCCTCCCGCGGGGCTCCGGACCCTCCGCCTTTACCTTCTCCGGGAGCAGTTCCGCAGCTTTTCCTCGCGGGAACCTTTGTGCTGACTCGGAACATCCAGCCCCAGAGGGGTTTTTTTCCCTATGCATCATCCTGCCTTGAAACACCCACGAAGAATGAAACCAGTGTCTCCGGACGCGTTACACGGGAAGGAGACGCGCCCTAAAACCCCGAAACCCGGCCGCAGGAACCCACCTGTTTGCCGCGAAGATTTCCCGGGGACAAAAGGCTCCCTCCGCTCCTGCCCTGCCCCACGATCACACGTTAACAAAGCGCCGCACAGCAGGCACGGGAGGCACCGGGGCTTTAGCCCTGCCCCGCACAGCTCGTTCTGTGCTGCGGAGCATCCCCTCCTTTACTGGGAAAAATCCCTGAGACGGGGGAAGGGCACTACGTGCTTTACAATCTGGTGCTCACAGAGGGATCTTTTGTCCAGCTCAAGGTGTTCTTTAGGGAATTTTTGTAGGTTCTTAAATTGCCTGTCTCATTAGAAAAAGCTTTTTTTTTTCCCCCATCCATCTTCATTGAAAATAAGACCTAAAGTCGATTCATTTTCCTCTTTAAAACGTGAAGTAGGAAACAGAACGAATTCACCCCTCAGAACGTCTGCAGAGCCACCTCTTACCAATCCTACCTATTCTGAGCCATTGCTACCCAAAGGTCACACTACAAGTTCTGCTTTTGGCCGTGGATCACAATGATTGTACGTTACTGTATTAGCCCAAGTCCCCTCTTGTGCTATTCATTGTTACGTGCCCAAAGCAGAAGACTGAAAACGCTGACTAAACATTCCTCACAAGCGTCTTACTGGATCCCATGGATAGTCTGAGGATTTATGGATGTGCTGCCACCCATGTGTCCCAGTATTAAAGGTCATCTATTTTTCCTCTCTATAATACGTAGCATGAAAACACCACAACGCTCCCCCACCTAAAAAAAAGGTTTTTGGCTTGATTTTAGGAAGGACACGAAGGCAGAAAAATCAGTTCAGTACTGGTAAGCAGCATTTTCATCTGTTCAGTCACATCGTACGTGGCTGTCTTATATCAGAGGAGACAGGTGACAAGTATAACCTTTTCTCTATTTACAAATACTCTCAAGTTGCTTTTGGAAACCCTTCCCCAAGATTTTGCAACTTGTAACGTGAATGTTCCAATAGTTACATTTAATGTACGTACTTAAGTATTTAACTCACTTGAATAGCACTTTGGTGAAACAAGGCATCAGGAGACGACCTGAAAAGCAAAGTCATGGAAGATGCACACGAACTCTCCTGGAACATTTAGGACTCTTCCCAGATGGGTAAGAGAACTTTCAAATTCTCGTTTCTTACTAGAGACAAGCTGGAAGTGTAACAACCCATCTCCCCAGCCAGCATGTCCATTATACTTCGAGGGAAAGTTGCCTACTCTCCTTTAACTTGTCCTCTGCACACATGCAGTGGGTGTTTCAGAGTCCACGAGGTTTTGTGTGTGAGACAGGTGCTTTTTGAGAGCAGCACTGCAAGGTGCTTCCACCTCCAGCTGCACATTTCTACACCACCACACGTGGCAGCAATTTCTGCTTTTTTAGGTGCTCATCTGCCAGCCCTGCTAAAAAAGGACCAAAAATGAAGGCTGCTGTTCTCCAGCTGTTTCTGTCCCTTGCACGACAAAAAAGGAATGGAGCTGGATGATCCTCTGTCAGGAAAACTAGAAAGATTAAAGCAGTGCAGGGAAAAAATCCAACACACTCAAATCCTTCTCTATACCACTAAAAAGGTTGCAAGCAAATAACAAAGCGAATTAAGTGTTTGAAAAATACCTGCTGAAAAGCAGAGTGGGGGAAGTTCAGGCCAGGATTCTTTGCAGTTCTTCCTCCTCTCCCCAGCTGTTTGTTTGCAATGCAGTGTGAACATCGACTCAGTCAACAGGATCCTTTCACTCGTGCCCCTCACCAGACTGTGGGGAAAACAACCTAGGAATCAATTCCCTGTCAAAACACCTGGCTTTGGCAATCTGTCACCTCGGCTGAAATCCAGCTCAGACAGTTCCCCTGAATGCTCAGAACCCCCTCACGGGGCAGGGCTATCATGAGGTACTTGCTCCAAAAGATCACTCCAGTACTCCAGTATCTGGGAAGGTGAAAGATTCTACAATGCAGGAGAGAAGGGACTTAGAAGCACCACACAGATCACACCACTTGCCCCCCAAAATGATCAGACCTCACCCCACTGGGGACATGGCTTGCCAAAATCTGCACTCAAAAAACAAACTGCAGCCTGAACAAACAAATCTACTCAGCACCACTACTTAGTTTAGAGAAGAATAAAGAGAGCTGAGCTGATACTTGGCAGCTTGCAGGATTACTGATTCAGCCCTGCAAAGGTACTGGTTCTTACATGCACTGCAGGGCACCTGGCCTGAAGCCTCAAACAACTTAGCATTCACTTGCTAGAGACAACAATTTTAAAGCAGCAGGATACAAGAAATAAAAAGCAGCATATGACTGCAGTGTCACGTTTTCAAGACAAATTCAGGCATTAGACACCTAGAAATCCAGAAACAACATTCCTAAACAGTGTCACAACAGTACAAATGCCACTATGTCAGGTGGTACTGGGTGTGTTCCAACACTCTAAACTTACGCTCTGTGTTGTGATTCTGTGGATTACACAGTGGATGAATAAATAAGGGGAGTTGGTTTTACTGGAAAGCAATGCATCTTGTTATTGGAGTTTCTTACTGTAACAGCTTCTGTGAAACCCATCAATGAAGCCCACTATGCAGAAACATAGAAGTTTGGTGGGAAAACACTGGAAGTTTTGATAGCTGAGTAGAAGCATTCATTATTTATGCCATTTTTGTTGTCACACAACACGGCAATATGCAAGTCCCAGATGTGTTTCTGCTTGACCCGTTTGTGCTTTCTGGAAAATATCAGCATAAGTGTAGTTACTGTGCCACCTACACAATTTGCAATCTAGTGCTGGCTGGAAGACTCAGTCACTTAAAACGAATAATTTTATCTTCTGTATTTTTAAATATAAACTGAACTGAACAAACGCATTCAAGGTAAGAACCCCACCTGGGTACACAAAGATTACAGAGAAGCAAGAGAAAAACCAGGTTTTGTGCACATTCTGATAAAATTGCCAGTGAAAGTTAACTGTGTTACATAAGTCCGAACAGGTATTCACACAGCACATTACTCAGCAGAAAGATGGGCTGGAAGCCGTTCCTCTCTCTCAAAGCATTGAAGTTAAAACACCAAAAAAAAGGTATGTTAAAGGACCAGGCTTTATAATGTTTGCTACAAAAGCTGGACCTGTGGAAGCCCCCAGACACCAGAGAATTCTAACGCCTCTGTTATTCACTTCAGGGCACCCCAGGCTGAGCCAGAGGACACCGGCCAAAGCAACACCTGAAGTCCCTCTGCACTCCAGAGGCCACCGAGCAGTGCCCAGGCACCAGGCAGTGGGTGAGTCACGAAAAAACCGGGTGTGTTCAGCGTAGCAGAACATGCAGCAGTGCTGGCAGCACCTCCACCTCCCGCATGCAATTTCACCACCACAGAAACCTGGCAGAAATTCACTCTTGGTCCGCTTGCTACCGTTGCCATGTAGCAATGGAACTACAGACTCGTGCCTTCTCGCTGGCCCAGCAAAAGCCAAGGAGCCCCTTTTATTCTAGGTCAGTTTGCAGGCCCACGTAACCACTTGGAGCTTTCTTCCCAGCCTCATTCAGACATCCACTCTGCAAGGTTTAACTCATTCATTTGCCCTCATTAGACAAAACAGGAAAGGGGAGGGAAATAATCTAAACCCAGAGATCAGATTGCATTTACGGGCCCGCTGTAGCAGGGCTTTCTCTACAAAACAAGGCAGGCCGAGATTTAGCCCTTTCTGCAGAGCATCTGTGAGGCTTTAAAGAGACCAAACCAAGAGGATGCTGAGGCAGAGCAAGACCCAGCTTAGGCTCACTTTTACCAGCCTTTCACCAGCAACTGGTACATAACAGAAGACCACAAAGTGGACAGTGTGGACAGGAAAAGCAAAAACTGTTTGTAAATCAAAACTGACAACAGATTGCTACTCCAAACCTCCGTTAATGCCATTCTATTCAATTTTCTTAAGACTTCAGTTACATTTCTGGGAATATTACCAAGAAGCTTTAGCTAATGCGCAGCTTCAGTGTGGGTCACGTACAGAACCTTGGGCTGTTTGGTCCAGCAACTCCCACAGGCTGTAGAGGTGCCTGTTCTTCCTCAGATCACTTGTGCTTCAGGAGACTGGTCAAGTTCAGCGTAGGTTGTCAAACCTCTCCTGGTTTTTCGTTTTTTTTCCTCTTTATTCTTCACCCACTTCCTTTCCAACACAAACGCAGACTGTACATAGGATCTGAAACGCTATTACATCAAAGCAGTGTAGAGAAAGATTACAGTCATTCTAACAAATACCTTTTTTCTTAAATATTGTAAAAATCTGTAGCACTGTAGCAACTGTCTCACGGGGCCTCTCACTGAAACACCAGAGGAGGCCAACTTGTTGTAACAACTGCTTTCAACTCAGCAGTTTAAGGTAGAAATACGCCAGCAAAATATTTCAGATGTTTCAGTGGGCCTGCAATGATGTTCTCTTGAGTTCTGGACTCATTTTCCTGTATGTTCACATGTGCCACTGAAATTCATGAACCGAGTATTTCAAACGCAATTCTTTCAAGCCCATTTAAATAAATGGTGCTCAACGTCAAAAATTAAACATGCTGTCAACAATCTGTACAAAGGTGAAAAATATAATTTGATTACAAAAGAATTTGTTAACACCATCTGTACACCACAGATAATGCTTTTCATAAGATAAAGTCAATTCTCATCCTCATTCAATCACTCTGAGATGTTACCTCCCAACTCTTAAAGCATGCATTTTCTGTGTACTTATATACAACAATTAGTGTTTTTATAGTATTTCCTACGTGTGAACACTTCAGATATTATACAGTGACTCAGCTGAGATGAATGAGCTTATGCATGTTACTTTAATGAAAAGATATTTCACTTGTCTAGCTCCAAAAGAGCCAAGAAAGGTAAGTGATAAAAGCACCAGCTTAGACTCTTTTGAACATAAATTCAGGCATTTTAATGTGTGTCTCGTTAAAGCTACATGTGTTTCCATGTAGGTTATTCATACATATTATGGCACTTGGACTCTCCTAACAGGGATTTAGTTACCTAGGACATCTAGGCTAAAAAAGAAAAGATCTGCTAAAATTAACCATTTCTGTAAGAAAACACTTCTGTTCCAACCTTCAAACTCCCTAATTTTCCTGCAAGTTGCACCAAAACACAACTGTTCAAACTTCACACGGTGTGTAAGCTGCCTTTGACAACCATGTCATTTTAGGTTTTAAGCATCAACCTCTTGTGATCTGTGACCACAGAGAAAGGCCACCTCACCCCTTCCCACCAACCCAAGCTGTGCCCTGCTCCTTTGTAATTACAACATGCAGTATTCACACAGTGCTGGACTGAAGTCTCGGCAGCAATTACTCACATTAAGAAAAATTTAACCCAAAGCTGTTTCCACTGGCAGCTTTTTCTCCATGTAAGGCATTATTCTGACATCTACTGGCCTGGTACCCAACCATACACCTTAATACACTGCATTTGTAATTAAAAGGGAGCATAGCTGTGAATCCAAAGAGAAGAACAATTTAAGGAACACAAATGACATACATTTAAAACAGGCCCGTGGATTTTCATGTGAATCTCACAATCCTACCAGTATTTCGGTAGGTTTCTATTGCTTTCTTAACTCATCTGAACTACTGTATATTATGAGGCTTTAATACAAGCAGCTTTGGGGAAGAAAGTTATATTTGGAAGGGAAAAAAAAGTTGTGACAAGTGAAAACAAAAGAAAAAAATAATCCAAGAAGCTTTTTTTTTAAAAAAAAAAATCTTTACTTGTAAAATTAAGCAGCATGCTATTTTGTGATTTATATTTGAATTCAAAAAACTAATTAGACCGAAATAAAGACAAAAACCTAAAAATGGCAAGTCTATAAATAATGAAAATTTTGATCTCACTAGACTTCAATGAAAAACATTTGGTAATTAAATACTTGCTACTGTTCATTAACGTCGATGAACTTCATTAGGGTTAAAACTATAACAAAGTTCATCCTAAAACTTTTTGCAATGCAAAATTATTTTCACTCGAGGAGTGTCTCAAATTGAATGCTAAGAATTACAAGCAATCTTCAGGAGCAGACACTCACGTTCATAAAACTTTATACATCTTTTGGAACTAAGATATTTATACTACTCAAAACAAACATGCATCACTTCCCATACATTCTGGTATCATGATTTATATTACATTATGTAACACCATTCTTCTAAACAGCAGCAGTTTATCATACGTTTGCTCCATTTTCTTTGGATTTCTGATCTTTATCTTCGTTCTTCACAATATCCTTGAAGAGAAAAAGCAGGAGAGGATGACATGAATTGTGGAAGTGACACTTCTCACGTGAACTGTAAAGCAGCGTGAGACGAAGACACTGTTTGCTGTCGGCTTTAAATACTGTGTGTCCTGGTATCCAACTTGGTTTAGTTATAACCAAGTAGAAATGCTCTGGAGTGTTACATGGCTTGCTTAAAACTCATTTGGGGCCACTGGGGATGGACAAGGATAGGAAAACAGTTACATGATCTGAGACGTTAATATTTATACATTTTTAAAAACATCTAAGTCAGGACCACGTGTTGCAAGCTGATTAAAAAAAAGCACATCTAATTTTTTTTCTTTAAAAAACTATTATCACACTGAGCTTCCACGTACGTGCTACGATAGTACTGCCCTGAATTCATGTCAAAGTTGTTTGAGTTTCGGTTGCAATCATTTAGTCAACAGAAGTCTGCATACAATAGCAAAAAATGGAATTAAACAATTCTCACCTGTTTAAGGACACTCTGTATTTCATCCATAACAGTAGCTAAATTTTTGATTGTCTTATTCAGCTGACCCTCAAATTGCAATTTTTTATCATCCGAGATCTTCAAATTTTCTTGCAGTTGGCCAAGGTCCTTTTTTACTTCTTTGAGCTCCCCAGACAGACTTTTGTTAGAATTCTCCAGCTGTAGTATAGTTTTTTCGTCCTCGTCTTAGAAGGGAAGAAACGAGAAAGTCAAATCACTCCCAGTGCAGGTACTTTGTATCTTAAGATCCCGTTTATGTGCCAACACCGCAATACTAATTTTTAAAGAACAGTAAAAGCTTCCTTGCGTCCCATTTGGTAATATTTAATTCTGACTGCATTCGGGACTCTTTAATAAAGAAGGAGGAAGCATTTCAGCAGGACGACGACGATACCCAACAATGGCGTGCAAGTTGAAAGGGCTCGAGAAATAGCTGTTTATGGCAAGCAAGTAACTATAATTTCAATGACAAATATCACTCCGGCTTCTTTCCTTCCCGGCCCCGTCCCACCTGTCTTCTCCTCCAGGAGCTGCAGCTTCTGTTCGATCTCCGCCCGCACCCTCTCGCTCTTCTCCAGCTTCTGCAGGAGGCTGCCCACGTCCACCATGGCGCCGTTGTAGACGATGAGCCCCACGTTCTCCTCGGCAGCCCTGGCCTCCTGCTTCACCGCGGGCGACGGCAGCAGCAGCCGGTTCCCTGCGGGGACGAGCGGCGTCAGTGAAGAACAGACGCGGACCCGAGGCTGTGCCTCACGTCGCCCTCCTCGCCCCACCCGCCCTCACAAAAAAGCATCCTCCTCTCACGGCACCGGTCCACGCTGCTTTTCTGCGGTCATTTGGCTTCAAAACTCAGGCTCTGAGCTACAAGTCTGATCCTCCCGACTGCAAAAGTGACAATGAGAAACGCTGTTCGTCGAAATTCAACGTTAACCTCTGTCCTCCCTCTTGTTCTAAGAGATTAAGATTTATCCTAGAGATGCAACAAGATAGCTTGGAAGCCAAAGATTTACCTTTACAAACCGGCTCGATTATTTTCCTCAAGAAAGGAAGTACCTCAGAACCCTCACTACTCATGCAGAAATAATTCTCTGAAAGTTGTAGCATAAAAGAATAAATATATCACCTAACATATCTTCCTGCAGCTCTTCAGACTCTTCTTGGTTTTCTTCATCTTTAGAAGTATCTGTTAATCTTCTGTAAAAGCAAGATTCTCGAAGCACTACTTTATTAAGCAGCTTCTTGACCTACAGCACAGCCATGGGAAGAAATAAGTGTTACATAATACACAGGTATCATAGTACCTAAACAAGAATTTTAACTTGGAGAGCTTAAGAGAAACTTTAACTACTGGGGCTTAAATACAAACAAACAAGGAAAAGAAACAGGATCTGGAGACAAAAGCTACACAGCCAATATGGGCATATTGAGAACTGCAAACTTCCCCCGTCACTCTGAGACAATACAAAAGATTAAACTCCTATTTCGTTGTAAGGATGAGGTGGCTCCACAAACATCAGAGCTCGGGTGTGGAAGCAAAGCCTTCAGAAGCCAAGCTGCATTTCTGCCCCCTACAACGCTGCTGTGACATTTTCATTTCAGTGTTCTGGTGCTATACAAGACCTGAGCGCGGGACAGGTGCAGTCCAAGGGTGTACAGGATCTCCTCCATGTCCTTCTCCAGAAGGTATCCACAATGACTTTGGTCGAAGTACACGAAAGCCATCAGGAGATCCCTGTTAACGGTCACCATCTGGGTCTTGTCTTTCTCCTACAGAAAATGCCATCATCAGGGACCTCAAATACCACTTCCCCACCATCTACTAAAAAGTTGCTTCTCTGTTCATTTTATCATTCGAGTAATTAATATTATGAGCATTTACCTACTTAGATCACATATAACCAAAGTATTTAAGGCTAATAAACTTTCAAATATTTAAAAGACAGCACAATGGACAGGAATATCTGGGAGAGACACTTTCCTTTTGTGCGTGCTAGCATGGAATAAAATGTCATGGAATTAACCTAATTATACAACAGGAAACACCCCTTCTCCGCTCAATCATTTAGTGAACAGGTCTTATAATAAAGCTAAAGCTAAGCTGTAGTTAGGACATCTCTGACAAGGTCTAGGCAGTTGTCAAGGAAGGGGTGCATTACTTTGTCTTTGGACGCCCTCTCTTTGCAATGCCTATTTCCCTCTCTTCTGTCCTCCCGTTTGTTCATTTCCTCTTCATCCCGGTCTGGAAAACAGAAAGGAAATTCAACATACCCACAGCAAACGAATACACGACATCATTACATCAAAATACACGTGGCCACTAAAAAAGTCCAGGTAACCCCTGAAACTTCTGAAATACACTTCCCTAAAAAATGATAAAAGAAGGCATTGAAGTGAGCCCTGTTAAATTCTCATTTTTCTTTAGCCTTACTGTAACATCAGCCCTTTTTAATTTTTTCCCCGTGGTTTTTTTTTTCCACACACAGGACAAAAAAGCTGTAACAAACGCTAACGAGGCCAAAGTGAGTTCTGCCAACATCACCATCCACTTAAGTGGTGTGCAGAAAAGTACCTCAATTCTCCCTAACGGGGCTTGGCAGAGCCTGCACTCAGCTATGGTTATTCCAAATTCAGTGTTACTTACTCTCAAATATTTTATATAATAAACTCCCCCCAAAACTATGTAATGAAAAGCATGTGTTCGTACTCATGCCGGGGCAAGATGTTACTGTTCCTGAGTTAGATTCTCCAAGAAGTTACAGATCACATCACTTGTTAGATGTGAATGATAAACAGCAGGTTTTTGTTTAAAGGTGGGCAGTTCAGTAAAACTCAACTGAGAGAAAGAGGGGATAATGACAACTGCTGGGATGGATTATGACATGCAGCTCTGTACCTTATTGTGCAAGTCTTGGGCTAGAGAATCACATGTCAGAGAATCAGCTTTAAGCTCACCTTTCTTGGGAGGAAAACTTTGGAAAAAACTGGGATCGCAACACTTTAGGGCTAATTTTACTGACCCTTTCCTGAGAACCAACCGCTTTCTCCTGCACCTCCATGGCTTGTTGGAGTTTCTCAGCAACTCTGACTGGGAATGGCACAAGGACAGATTATGGGAAGCAGCAGCACTTGTACAGAACAGACAAGCCCAGGGCTCGCTCACAGGCAAATTCTAAGGAGTTATTTTGGAAACCACGGGTGAGCACCAATTTTTTTAGGCTGGTGCAGTACTCTGCCAAAAATACAACTGAAAGTGCTGGGGCTGAAGTGTCTACACAGTTCAAACCCACACCTCCACCAAAACCTCTCCAGAAAAGAGCAGCTACCCCGAAGTACAAACCAAGTGCACACGAGGTCTCACACCTTTCTGAATCCCTGGGCAGGGAAAGAGGGCTAACTGCTGTTCCCTGGAGAGACAGGAGAGTTCTCCAGACCCTTCCCCTATGTCTTCAGGCAAACACAACTCCACCCAGTCTTCTCGTAACACCACATAAAGAGCACCCCACACTACATTCTGTCCCAGCAAAGCCAGGATGACATTCCAGAACTGAGGAGTAGGAAGTTAGGCACGTAAAAGTGGCTTGGTTTTTCAGAGGTGCTGAATACTCACATCTCCTACTGACTTCAATGGGAGTTGCGAGTGGTCTGCATTCTGAAAAAAATAAAACCACTTCTATATGCATGCCTCACTCAGAGCACCACAGCTACTTCACATCAACTGTGTTCACACAATGCCTTGCATAAAGCTACTTACATCTGACGTGGAACTCGTCGGAATTACTAAAATAAAATTAGTCTAATAATGCAATTTTAAATTGCCTACGTCCGGTGCGTTCTCCAGCTTCAAAGAGCATAATCAGTGGCAATAAAAAAAATATCTGGGGCACAAAATTCATAGTTCAAGATACCTTCGTCTTCGTCTTCAGCATCCTCAGCCTCCATCGGATCATATTCTTCTTGATTATTGTCATCCTCCGTTTCTTCTTCATCTTTAGAATCATCTTTCCTTTTATCTTCCCTCTGTAACAAAAGTAACAAAAGTTGCGAAGAATTTATCCAGNTATCTTCCCTCTGTAACAAAAGTTCCGAAGAATTTATCTGATCTGAGTCAAAAACCGGCAAAGTAAAAACCTCACCACCAGTCCTTCAGAATTTGCATTTGTTTGATTAGTCCTTTAAGAACACAAATCTGTGGGATACAGCTGAATGTTAAAATGCTCCCAATAAACCTCTAAACCCTTTAATTACTGAGTAGAATTGAAGCACATTTAAATAGATCAAGAAGGCAAATCAATTCAGCAATGCTACCAGAGCTAAATTTTTGAAAGCAACAGTGCAAAATTCAAATAGAAACAGTTTAATATTGATCCAGGCAGGACAGTGCTGCATATGAGCCAACTGCAGACCTTCTTTTCATCTTTGTCTTCTTTTTTATCTTTATCATCTCCAGATTTTCTTCTCTTAGGTTTTGGATCATCCGTTTCATCATCCTTTTCTTCTTTTTTCTCTTTTCTCTCATCTTTTTTGCTTTTTTTGTCTTTTTTGTCCTCTCTCTCAGGGAGAGAAATCAGTGCTTTGTAAATTCTGACACCAAAATCTCTCTGAAGCATCTCATTGAAGAGTTCTGCAAACAATGATACCTGCCCAAAAAAAAAAGAGAAAGAATGAAGACAACTGAGAAAAAGTTTTAAAACATGTATTAAAAACGTGTATAATTATGATAAAACAGCCATGAGGTGCCACGTTAGCAACTTCCACCGTGTCAGAATTTTATGTAGTGTCGGATTTCTTACAAACTCCATTCCACGGGTGAAAACCTGGGCCTTCCTTCTGGGTATCGTGCAGTGACTGCAGTGCTGTTGCAAACCAGGTACCCACGACTGCGTGTTGCACGAGGAAACCCAACTCACTTCAGTGTTATTTTGCGGTGCCATCGTGAACTTGTCCAATGTAAAACGCTGCATTTGAAGGCCGACTGTAAGTAGGTGAGTTACCTCAAAGGAATGTTCTTTATTGTCCTCTAATCTGTAGTCCAGGAGGACGCTGAGGGACATGATGCTGCAGTCAAACTTGCCACTCTTGGCCGCCCAGTTGGGGTGCACGACGATGGCCGGCTCGTCGGGCAGGATGTAGCGTCTCTCCCGCCGCTGACGTTCCATTTCTTCCTGACGTTTCCTTTCCTCTTCCTGAAAAGGGGCAAAACCAGAACACAGAGCGTACGCCAAAGCTCAAGTTTCGACCTGGATGCTGGTTTTCAGGGCTCCCTGCTTGGGAGAACGTGCTGCTGAAAGCAACACGGAGCTGTACAGCACAGCGAGCTGGTGGTTGCTTGCAAAGGAAGAGAAAGGCTTCACAGGCCACCTCTCCAAAGACACCCAGCACAGCTTTAACAGTTACCAGTTTACCCAGCTCTGGATTAGGGGAAATGCAACCTCTACAGATACAACCGATGCAAACGAGGCACAAGGTTACAAAAGGTAAAATGCCACCGGCTTACTGACTGCCAAGAGAGAAACACCGGAGTCTCCTGAGCACAGGAAACAGTCACGGCAGAGCCTGTGCTTTCAAAAAGCCAGCACAATCAAAGCTCCCCCTGGGTCTCAGAGAAAGCTGTGGCAAGAAACCCAAGCTGGTTGAAGCCCATCCAAGCCATGGGAGAGGGCAGAAGCAGCTGAGAGAATTAGCAAGCACGTGGCCTTTGCTCCCTCAACGGGGTTTACAGAGATACAACATTTCCCAGCAGCCCACATTGGTTAGCAGGTAACACACAAAAAGGCAGCGTAAAAGCAACTAATGCACAATTTCTGCCCCTTTTCTGTGGTTGAGCCCGGCCCTTATTGCACAGAGCTTGTTTATCCCTGTGGAACAGCAGAACAGACTAAGTCGTACTGCAGTGCCAAACTGAGAAACTTCCACACACGGCAAGCTTCTCCAACAGCAAAAATTAAATATTCCTAACAAGGGAAAACAAAGCCAAGCAAACCATCAGCCACGTGAAGAAGCTGGAATGTTTGAGACACAGAAGCCAGTACGACTAAGCAGCTGCTTTTCACGTAGCTTTGAGAAGCTAAGGTCTTGCTAAGTTGGTTCACTTGTTCTTTTCTCACGAGTCTGGGATTTAATTTTCCATACATTTAAAGTTTAACATTAATTCAGGCACCCTAAGTGCAGCTGCACATTTCAGCTGACTTGGCTGATATAAAGAAATTCAAACTGGCCAAGATTTCTTTCCAATTCAGCAACTCAAGTTACAGCAAGAGTTCCCAGTGCAGTTACCCAAGAACTACAAAATCCCAGCACAACTAAGTAGATTCAACACATACAAATTCCTGTACTTTTCAAACTTATTTATATAAATTTTTAATATAATATTTTATGTGTACTTAAGAAGACTTAAACCAAGTATGTCCAAATCCTAACCTCTTTGTCATCTTCAGATTTCCTATCTTCCTCCTCCTCCTCTTCTTTCTCAGACTTCTCTAGCTCCTTTTGCTCCTCTTTTTGCTCCTCTACTTTGAGCTGCTTTGTCAGTCGAGCGATCAGCTGAGATTTCAGTCCTTTAGAGCTCAGGGTTCGACTCTCTAACTCTTTGCGAAGGTCATTTACCTGGTAAATAAAAGCTCTGTAAGTGCTATCAAGCAGTGACGTTACAAAACACTGGATTAGCAGAGAAAGGGAAGGCAAAACAAACAGCCCTGAAAAGTCAACTGCATTTCTGAAGTATGTGCTGAAAAACACTAATATTTACTGATGCAAAAAACATATTATATTTAAAGGGATGTTTTCCTCACTGAACTCCTTTCAGAGGGACTTTTCTCAGAGGCAGGGAAAGGATTTTACTATAATAACACAGTTTAATATTATTATTCCTTTAGAGGAAACTTTTTATGATGTCTCCTGACATACACAGTTGTACAACTACTGCCTTTCCAAACTAACTGATATTAAAACATTTTAGACTCCACATTTTTTAACACAAGTAGTAATCTGGGAGATTACTGCAGAACCTCCACTTTCCAGTTAAGGTATCGTATGTGATACCCCGTACAAGGTTCAGAACAGAATTAGCTGAATTCACTTATTAAAATTGGGAACCATTCTTGCTTACTGTGATAACACATCTATCACCTATAAAGTCAGCAAAGAGAAAACACTGCTAAGTGTTTTCGCTCAGTTAAGTGAGCCCACAGCTGTACTTCAGGTCACGGCTTAAAAGCGAAAATGTACCACGGACTCAAACTTTGAGAAGTGTTTGTTACCTTCATTGTTTTGGGATCCAGTTTAGACCAGTGCGTAGGCGTGGAGATCTCCTTAGCTTCCCCATCATCCTTCTCCTCTTCATCCTGACAAATAGAATGTAGAAATTATCATTCAGAAAGCTTGGAAGCATTTCAGTTATTTTTTAAATTCTGTTGCTGATCTGTGCAAGGGCACAACTGTTTTCAGACAGTCTTCTCCTAAAGTTATTATTTCGACAAGTTCACACACACATTCTACCACTTTATAAATGATCACAGTGCCACTCAGCCAATACAAGCCAGATCTGTGGAACACAAAAGGGTGATAAGCAACACCACAAAGAATGTTGGGGTTACACAGACACTGCTGGTCTCCAGTAACCACACAGTGTGCGATCTTCCCCCGGATTTTAAAGCCCCCAAATTACTCTTTGTTCAGTCAGACCTTCCCTTATTCCAAGATGTTGATCAGCCACATGGCCTGAAATTCAGATGTTTCAGACTAGTGTTTGTTCATTTTCAAATATCACAATTAGAACTGGCCACAAGAGAGAATTTAGAAATTTTAGAAAATGGCAAAATGTTTCAAGACAGCTATTCATAAACTGCGTCTCACTCAACAACTGGTCCCAGATTCCAGCAACTACGTCTACGGTAAAAAATGCTCTGCGCATCGTAAGCACAATTTAATTCCGTCTGTGATGTCAGCACACACATTTAAAGTTAGTGAACTAGCTGAAATAAAAATAAAAACCAACATCCACTACACTGCTGAAAGCTGGTTTACCAGTCATTGTTACCAGTTATGTTCCTCCTGTGTTATGTGTGTGGTGTAGCATGTGGTGTGCATTTTGTGCCTGTGTTCCTGTGCCTGTGAGAAGCAGAAATAGAAAAAGGGATTAGCGTTCAGTGCCTGTTCTCCATCAGCCTCCTTGCGTTCACCCTGAAGCTTCTCGACCAGCTGCTGCTTGTATCCTCGGGAGAGGGTTTCCCACTCTGAGCGGGTGGGAAGGCAATGCCAAACATCCGGGAAAAATAAAACCACTGTCTCCACATGAGCTGGAACCGTACGCCCCTTGTGGGTCTCCTCAGGGCGATGGTAGCGAATCTCTGCAAAACGGTACCTGTTGCGAGGGAAGAAGCATGTTGGAAAAAAAATTCTACAATACATTTTAAAGAGCCTAGATCACTTGTAGCACATCAAGTAAAGAAACTTTGCTGCAAGACCTTGAGGTTTATCTAAAGAAAAAAATTATGGAAGCCATATTTTCTCTTTCGGCACGCTTGTGAAAAAGGGATTGCGACTGAGGAGGAGGAAAACCAACACAAGGCTTTTCATACAACTTTTTGTTTAGCACATGTAGGCTTTATGTGCAAATAGAAGAGGTTGAGGCACTTTAAATTTAGCATACAATGGAATTTCCTGGTATTAGTACAACCAAAGGACAGAAACTCATCAAGAGAAAATATGGCTGTGTAACGAGCGGCTATTTATTTGTAACAAAAGAACAATGAAATGAAGTTCTCTTGACGATCCTCTCCAGCTATGCACAAAATGAAAAGTATTTTCAACACACGTCCATTAAAAAAATTACAATATAGCACGTCAAAATAAATCCAGAATTTTTAATTAGTTCTTAATGCAGTATTCAGCACGGTTGGCACCAATCAAGCTTATTACCAAACAGAACATCCTTTGAGTAGTTTACCTGAACTACCAAGAGCAGCTGACAAAGAAAAAAAGGTTTTCCCATCTTTTTTTTTTGCTCTTTTAACTCCTGGTAACAGACAAGTATTTCTACAGTGCCCTCGGCTTTGCAGCACAGTACTTACCATTGCGTGCACACACTTAAGTCAATCCCTGTCAGAGCCTTGCAACAACGAATAGCCGTCTTTATCAGCACCGAGGGGTCCTTTTCTGGGTCAGGTCCATCCAGTGATGGGGACCAGTGTCCTCCAATAGCCATAGCTTCATCTTTGCCTTTCATACCCACTAAAAACTAGACAAAGAGAGTCTTCTGAATGTTCCCCTGCTGGGGGTAAAAAGTCATTTTCCCAAAGTGCAAAGAATATTTCACAGTACACACACTGAAATCCGTGAGTAAACCGTCACATTATTTTGAAATCTGAAAATGAAAACCAGTCAAGAAAGAGTTCAGTTATTTTTTTCCACAGATTATTTCAGCAATGGAATAGGTTTAAAACATCATCACTCATTCTTGCTTCAAGATTTTCGTCAAGTTCATTTATTGGTACAGGCTTGTTCCTTTGCAACTAAAAGCTTTCTAACGCAAAAGACAGATACTAATGTAAATGGTGTTTCCATTCTGATACTCATTTATGGGTGTGCCTGGTTAAAAGTGATAAACTACAAAAGGTGAGGCAAAAAGAGCATCATATCTGAAAATTAAAGTATTCCCACTTGCTAGAAAATAGAATGCAAGTGGAAAACAAGTCTGTTGTCCTCAAAGACCGTAGCACTTACAGGTTGTTCAGTTTAACAATAGCTAAGTTTCATTAACACAACGGTTGCTTAACTGTTGCTTCACGTGTGTTCTCTTCACAGCTGAGCCCTTATGGAACAACTAAGTGCTTGTAAAACACAGCTAACAAAGCCAATTGTTTCATTCAGTCGAACAAAGCAGTAAATAAAGTGTTCCTATAAAGTGCAAGAAGATTTGATGTATAAACTAGGTCCCTTCAGAGCAAAAATGAAACCATGACTCAGCTGCCTCTAAGCTCCTCTCTTACTGCCAAACACTACAGAGCTCTATAACCAACCTTTATTGCCAAAAGTGGCTGGCATTGAAGCATATTTACCTTTACAAGTCTAGCAGGATGCTGAAATCCATCCCGAAGTTCCTGAGGATCTTCAGCGAGAGCACAAGACTTGTGATAGAGATCTTCCATGCTGGGACTGGCCATCAGCATCACCTGTGGTGGTCACATCAGCCTTGGTAAACAACGGCCACAACTTGCAAACACACACAGCAAAATCTAACAAGGTTGCTTTGCACCCTAAACAGGGTATGTGATGATCCAGGATGCTCTTTCTCAGTCACTGACTGTATTTTGAAGCTTAACCTTCTGAAAGACAACTCTTGCTCTGCACAAATAGGCTGAAAAAACAGTATGCCTGATACTTAAGCTTTGAAGTTTTTATACCCAGAAGGCAAGCAGAATATGGGGCTTAAAGGCAGTTGTTTCTAAACCTATCTGTAACGTGTAACACTTCTAAAACAGATTGACCTAGAAATTTCAGACCTATTTGCATGAAAGATATTTCAAATGGAACAGGTTTTCGGAAAGTGTTTTGATACTGGGCTCTTTCATACATGATTACAGCCCTTGATGCAGTTTATTCTGACATTCAGATAATCTCAATCTACTTCAAACAAAACAGTAAATATTGAGATGAGGCAAGGATACATCACCAGAGCAACACAAACTGCACAGAAAGTACCCTTGAAGGAGAAAAAAAGGCTCCCTTAACTATTCAGAATAAATTGCCGAAGAAATAATTTGGGGATCTTGCATGAGCTGGCTTTCTTTCCCATAATCAGATCACTGCAACTGGGTGCAGAGAATGGAAGAGCCCTCAGTAAACACCAGATTTAGGACAAACAAACTGAATTCCAGTCAGGATTTTTCAAGCTCTACATACCAGCTTTTCAGTAAAAAGTTTAAAATGCTGTGCTTTGCTCAAACAGCTGTATTTTCAGTACAGTTAGACTCCCTTTTGCACCCTGTTGATAAAAAGCATTTCTAATGAACAGTCAGAACAGTGGAAGCCTGTACAAACCTTCGCGCTGTACAGATGATCAGCATCAGGTGGATCGAGGACAGCAGCATTCTTATCTATAGGATCTACTTCTCTATGCATCACGTAGAAATTACAGTAGTTTCCCAGCTGAAATGGTCTAGACATCGGAAAAGCATCCACCCATGTGAACTGAGCGTCAAAGAAATCGCTTGGGATGTACAGGTTCTGGTACCGCCTCCTCAACTCCATCATGTCACAGCTACGGCTGAAACAAGAGCGGGGGTTCAAAGGTACAGCAACAAAGCAACTGCTCACAGAGCACACAAATTGAGGGGTATAATCACTGCAAATACAAACGTCGTATATTTGATACTGTAGGTATGAAACCTTAAGAGCACTATATTTTTGTTAGAATACCATGGATTAAATTTAAAAACAGGTACCTACTAAACACTCTTCCAATTAAGGAGCCTGCATGTCAGGCAGTATTTATTACACAGGGTTATAAAGCGTTCAAAAACAACACAGAACCTCAAACAAGTTTATCACACAAAGTTCCCAGCCGTCACATATTTGATCTTTCTTTAACAACACCAACCACACACGCGTGCTGCCACGGGTCACGGCAACTGTGCCCACGATTAAAGGGGATGTAGGCAAACACCCGGCACTACGAACATACCAGTCCAAGGAAAACTTGGAGAACTGGACCGTGTATCGGGGGACGACGCGGCGGGGCCTGCGAGGGGACCTCTCCCTCTCCCGCCGGGGCGATCTCTCCCTGGAGCGCTTCCTCTGCGGGGATCTCTCCCGGGACCTGCGGCGCTCTCGCTCTCTCTCGCGGCTAAAGAAACACATACAAGAGACAAGAGTGTCTGCACGTTGGTAACACAAACTGGGTTCTGGCACAAGGGAAGCCAGACCTGTCAGAGACGACTCACAAAGTACAGTCCCTGTCTACAAGAGACATAAATTACAGAACCCCTTCGCTTCAGAGAGACAAGAACTCTTCACTCATAGCTGAGGTGAAGCCATTTGTGTGTCTCTCTGGCTCACCCTGGAGCAGCATAGCTCTGGGTGAGGACAGGTCTATGCAATCCTCTCATTACAGTCTGTCCACACACCTCCTGTCATCTTTCCTGTTTGGCATTGGGTCTCCACCCCGGTCATTCCTCCCAGAAAATCGGGACGGGGGGTCGAGTCTTCGAGCTGGTTGAGGCTGTGAAACCAGACGAACTGGGGGCTGTAACAAACCACCTGGAACGGAAATGGACAGGATCAATACAGAACTACCTACGCTCTACAAACATTGCTGCTTTGCACTTGTTTCACTTGTGTATCTTTTCCAAAATACCTCTACAGTCAAATAAATCTAATTATTAACACCCAGCCAAAAAACTCAAGAAACCTAAGCTTCTCTTCACTGATGCAAAATGAGGCTTTAGTAGGGGGCACTGGCTTAAAAGCATCCTTTTAAGATGGAAGCTAATATAACCTAAGCACATAGAAGCTATCATAGTAAATAGCTAAGCCTTTTCTTGGAAAAGTAAATTAAGAAAGATATACTACCTACTCGTTGAACGGAAGAAAACCTAAATCGTATTTACTTTTGAGGCTATTCATTGGTAAATACAGCTGGCATCCTGAAAAATTATTCCTAAATCCATGTATTATACTGCCACATCAATCCCTTGGCACACACTTCTGCTGTCTCAAGACATTTAACCAACTTATTTAAATGGAGCAAACACTACTAGAGAACAACCAGGACTAATTACATTATAGAAAGCATTTATTAAAAAATCCCTCTGCTTAGGTGATAGCTTAGAATCTTCTACCTTTGCTTTTACTGTGGGTAAGACACGTCTTTATCTTATTCTCAATTCTATTTCTGACTCAGTCATGCAAAGTTCAAGAGACCCCACAACCACCTTTGTTGTAGGTTTGCCACGTTAGGCAGCGTTTCCTCTCTCAAACGCCAAGGTGGCTAACCGAAATAAATAAACAAAGAAATAACAGTTCTAATAATACAGCCGTGGGAAACCTGATTCGGCTGAGCACTGCAGAAGATGCTGAAGGACTACACTGCTATTAACACTTTCAACTGTGAAAGAATAAAAATTACATTGACTTTGCCTTCGTATTACGAAATCTTAACACGAACAGGAGTCCACGGGGATTTCAAAGCTCCAGCACAGAGCTGCAGGAAGGCATGTTCAATCTCCATACCATGTCAGCCCTCTGACTACCAACCAACCAACCAACCATCACACACGAAGCACCAGAGCAACCCCCGAAACACTGGAGGAGCACCTTTCTGCTGTGGCTGCTGCAGCAGTGGCTGAGGCTGTGTCTGCAGCAGAGGTGTGATGGAAGCTGCTGATATCTGGGCCTGCAGCAGGGACTGTGGCTGTGGCTGCGGCTGGACACCGAATGTCTGCTGTGCAATGGGCTGGAGGACAGCCGGGGGCGTCTTCAGCAGCGGCTGGGCTTGGGTCTGGTTCTGGCAGCACAACAGAGACGAGCCATGAGCGAGCTTAAACCACAGGCAGTCACTGCAAGTGACGCTGGGTAACCCCACGTACCTGATTTGGAAGTGTCTGTACCCTTTGTGCATTCCATTTGAATGGCATGTTAGGATTGTAAGTAGCTTCTACCAAAACTCTGTCACCCACCTGAGGTGTCTTTCCCTTAACAGCACTGTAAACATTACAGAAAACATACTGTGAGAACCTTACTTAGCCAGTTTTACATTTGCAGGTTATATTTAAAGTTGGGAGCAAGTAGACAAAGTTCATTAAAAAAACTTATTAGAAGAGCATCTACCCCCAAATTGAGCAAAGTGCTTCTGTTCAAGGTACGCACAGAACTTCGTAATTCCCTGTCTTTGGCCCAAAAGCAAAAGTTCCCCAAAGAGTACTGAGGACAGGCAGGTAGCAAGTTTTATGCTTTTAATCACCCATAAATTCTGCAATTCCCTATAAAAGGAGCTAACGCCCTCCGAATCTCCCAGCTCCGGGGTTTGTATTAAGACAACGCAAAAACCGATGTGAAGTAACTCAGATCTAGCACCTCCTAACCTCTCTGGCCAGCTGACTTCCACTGCTGAAAGAACACAACACACTGAATCAGAGCGCAACCCTCCAACCCCTCGATTTAGCGAGGGCACCGCAGCGCCGCGGGCGAGCGCGCGCAGCTCACCTAAGCTGGAAAAAGACATCTTCATCCACGAAGCCGAAAGTATCGTGCAGCTTCGTGACCACGCCGGTGAAGACGCGCTGCTTCTGCGGCTGGGTCTGCTGCTGGCTGGAGCGGGGCGCGGGGTAGGACACGGTGATCTGGGCCGCGGGCTGCGGGGTGGACAGGCTCAGGCTGGTGGGCAGCGCGACCGCCGGCTGCGAGCAAACACAGCGGCGCGTCAGTCCCGCAGCCGGGGGCACGGCCACGAGCAGCAGGCCCTCCAGCTGGGGACGCACGAGCGGAAAATGACTCTGGAGAAACGACTCTGAACAGAGGTTTTCACACGGTGCAAGTTTTCGGGTGGGTTTTTTTAATCCGAGATAACATTTTTCCCACTTGGAATGAAGATCAGCTTTGTTTATCCTTCTCTCCCCAAAATACACACATTGTCCAGGAAAAAGACGTGACGACCGCATTAGCGTTTATAGGCAACTTATATAGCGGGCGTGGAGAGGAGATAAATTCCTAACTTTGCCAGGGATACGCACTTAGAGGTCTCTGCATTTACATGCCAGCACCAGTGTTAGAAGCCAGTAAAGGTAGAGGCCCACACGAGCCCCTCCCTAACTCACCAGTTCACGTGCCTGCCTTCTTACAAAAGCAGAACACAGCAAGATAACGACATCAAATCAATTATTCGGACCTTTCTTTTTATAGCCTGTTTAAAAGTTCAAGTGAAACAGAACCACAGCAACTTACAGTGAGTTAAATGGCTGCATGTTTTAAATCCGTCAAGCTCAGCAAGATTTTTTTAAACCTCTCTATTCACATACTGTTAACACAAAAAGTTAAATTCCTTCACAAAGAAGAGAAAGATTTTCCCCGTTGTTTACTTACTGCAAAACAATTGGACACTTGAAGTTCAAACAAAAAAAAAATTAAAATATAATCAACACACATATTCCCTTCAAGACTGAGGAAAAGTGGTTGCTGTTAATTTTTGAAACCAAGGCTATGCATATTTTAACATCTGGATAAAATAAACCTGCACCAATAAAATGTCCATTCATATTTGTTCACTTTACAGTTTAAAGTATCCAAGATGTCACAAATTTGCACTCTTGCATTATCTGTGTTTGGGGATGAAGACCAAACAATAAAACCAAACTAACCTGAGTTAAAAGGGTCTGCTGAGGTTGCTGCAACTTAAAATAAATAGAGTTATAAATTAATTTTATATGTTTAAGGAAATTGTACAATTTTACCTCCTCTTCATAAATAAGAGTTTTTGCTTAACTTGAGTCAGTTAATAGTCCTTTGGGGTTTGGTCATTTCACCAGTCTGCGTATCCATAAAACTGTGCTCCTGGGGTTCATGTTAAGATTGTATAATCCAGGTTTATTCAGTAAGCAGAAATGCTAGACTTTTTTTGGAACCGAAAGTTAACAGCAATACTTTAAAAAAAACAAATTTGGCAGCTGAAGAAGCTTAGGCCTATAATTTCCATGTCCTTTTATTGTTTTGCAAAACCCTGTTAAGTTTGAAGAACATAAAAAAACCCCAAAACGTAAAAAAGAAACTTTTTCTGGACAGTGTCTTTCCAGCAGTTAAAATACACGGCCCTGTTTAGAGCAAAGTTTAGCAGGAATCATGTACACACGGAATAGAATGTATTTTTAAAATTCCTTTTTGCATGAAGGTAGGCAAGTTTCCATTCTGGATATGTCTTTCCAAGTTTATGAACTTCAAGTTCTCTTTTGATACAAAAAATACTACTTAAATTTCTTTAACATCTTCCCATACGAGGATGATTTTGGAGATAAATCTTACAAGATATACAACCAACATTATTTTCCAAGTTATTTGTGATGTACACAGTAAGAATCAGACAAACCTGTTGCTGTACGCTATAGAGAGTCTGCTGAGGCTGTGAATATTGCTGAAACAGATAAAAGCAAAATATCTCATAAACAGGAGCATTATGACCCAAATAATAGCAAACATAAGTTATTTGCTTAGTAATTTTAGATAGAAACTATTAACAATTAACAATTCGAATGCAAAACATAACTAATAATACCATCATCTATTATTTTCATAACAAATATTCTGAGCCTTTAGAGTGGACTCTGATGTTCCTTTTCTAGCTAAAGTCAGCAATTCTTGTTAAGCCTGACACTTAGACAGTATCTGGGGCACAGTATGAAATCATGCAAAATGCTAGTGAGGAGATATATAGCTAGTGAGGAGATATATATATAGGGATGGAAGATACTTGAGATTCTCAGTCTAGATGCAGCAAAACTCCTTCTCCCAAAAGGGTTTGCATCGCTGAAAGCCAGCGCCTCCATAGCCAAAACTGCCCCCTAATACAACTCCTGACAGCTCTAACCTACAATCCCACTGTCGTTTGCACAGCTTCACCCTGCCTGTTCCCCGTTCTCCTTTTGTCCCAGGTACTCGACTGAGCTTCACAAAGCCTTTCAGGGGTTTGCAGTGCCCGAGTTACAGAGGGTGTCTGTGTTTACCTGCTGCAGGGCAGCCGCCGCAGCCGCAGCCTGTTGCTGGAGAGCAGCTGTCTGGGTGAGCTGGTAGTTGGTGGGTGTCTGCGTGGTCAGACCCGCCGCTGCCAGGGCTGTCTGCTGGGTGTAGATGGTCGGAGAGGCTCCCAGCAGCGAGGGCTGCTGCACTCCCAGGGCGGCTGCAAAGGGAACGCGCGCACACTGAGCACTCGGAGCAGATTCACCCAGCCCGGGTTTCTAATGGGGACACAACATGCAGGACGTGGTGCTGTGCTCCTGAGTCAAGCTCGTGAAGCACACAAATCAAAGATACAGGATCACACCTCACTAGCTTCTCTTCTAAATTAATTTTCCAACAGTAAACCACAGCAGAGGCACGGAGACCTAAATTTCCTTCTCTGGGGCTGCTGCTGATTTTATGGTTATCATCCCCACCTACACCCACGCACAGACACCTCCCCACCCCCCCGTATTCTTTTGTGAACTTATTTCAGGTCCTGGATGAGCCAAACGAAGATGCTGCTCTGTTCTGTAAATTAATTCATTTCATTCTCTCCGAGGGCAAGAGAAATCTTCACTGTAACAGCAGCTGTGAAACAGAGGCTCATGGAACGTGTCTCCTCTGCAACTGCACAAGGCTTCGCTTCCCTCAGTGCCGGCTTTGTCCACCCAGAGCAGGCTGGTGAACAAGTGGGGGCTGGTGGAGAAGGAACAGCCTTGGAACAACAGGAGCTTAATCAGTCCCCACATATAAAAGGACCAAGTTGAGCTCTCTCCAGCTCTTACTGGGAAGGGCTTGTGCTGCTTAGACACTAACTGCCTGGAAGGAAGGATTAGTTTATTCCACTGCCATGCTAATTTAGCACAGAACATGAGCAAGTCATGAGGAGCAGCTATCCACGGGCTATGCTTCTGGACTAGGTGTGCTTAAGATTTACAGGCAAAACCTTTAGGGGACAAAGAGCCCTGCAAAATGCAAATCTGAGTGAAAAACTGCAAACCTATCTGGAAACCTGCTCCCTCTTCGGCGAGATTTTTAAAAAAAGTTATTGGCAGCTGCGTGATCAAATATCGCTTTGTCAAGTTATCAGTTTAGTCCACATGTTTAAATGAATCCAAAGAGAGCCTCGCAGGGAGACACACTGCCAGCAAAAACAGGTCAGCCAGCCATCTTCAAACTGAGGAACATTGAAGAGGAACAGGGGTCCTTTCTCTTCCAAAGCCATTAAAGAGGCACAATGAAACGAAGAACAGATTTACAGTATTCCTGCAGAGCTGGTGCTCCACGCTATTCTTACTGAGGCAAAATGCAGCTCTCACTGCTGACCCAGGGATGCAGGAAAACATTGGCTGTAGCTGGTAATCCATCACCGTAACACACACAAAAATGCTGTCCCCAACCCAGCAGCTCCTGAACAATGCAATCCTCCCCACCACGCTGCTCTTTCCAGCCGAGCACAGTCTTCAGCAAAGTGGATGGTACTGATCACATTACAATTTTGAAATACATAAGCACCAGTAAAAATAATCACTTAGCACTATAATCAGTATTAAATATTGTCACAAAACTACTCCAGGAAGTAACAGTATTTTAAAAGTGAAACCAAGCATTCTGCAACGTACAGCATTTCATGAACTTTTTCCCCTGGAAAATTCCAACATTTGCATTTCTTTAGAAGTCAGCAAACAAAATCTGAGGCTTCTCTCATTTTCTTGGTCCTCTTGCCTCCTGTTTCATCTTCAGCTTCAATTTGAATGTGCATTTTTGACCATCCAGAAGTACACCCTCATCTCGAACCTCATCAATGCCTCACATAACACACCTTTAAGCAGACTTTAACTATAATTCAAAAGCTTTGCTGCTGCATCCTGTGACAACTTTCCCTTCTCTTGGCTGCACTGCTTTGCCGGCTCATTCAAGGCAAATAACCAGTGTGTTCATCTCTGTTTTATTGCCACATGCCGAGCAGAAATTCCCATTAGTGTAGAGACTCACTCCAGGCTGTCACCTTTCAACCTGCATGGTGTGCCAGCCACTGTCACTCAGGCCAATGTTCTGTTCTAACATTGTTCCAGTGCAGGGGGG
Organism: Sclerurus mexicanus; assembly: GCA_013396755.1. Taxonomy (NCBI): domain Eukaryota; kingdom Metazoa; phylum Chordata; class Aves; order Passeriformes; family Furnariidae; genus Sclerurus; species Sclerurus mexicanus. Next base: position 689,542 of record VWZF01002761.1, on the reverse strand, counting down.
TGAAGTTGGGAAGCATCAGCAGGAAAGCCAAGTTTTCTCCTGCCTTTCGTACCAAGGGTACCCACAAAACCATTTTACTTCCAAAACCAGATCTCAGGGTTATTTGGCTCCTCAGTTTCACTACAGCAATTTCCCTTTCGGCACAGTCCATAATTATCTCAAGCAATTCCCAGTCCACTCCAAGACCCTTATCCCATTTTGTCAACAAAGGAAAAACAAGAAAAAACTTTTTTTGCCATCTCTACTGTCACTTTTTGAGCATTTAGTATTAACTGGGTATCCATCACCTACAACACTGCAGATCAACTTACTAAGAAAAGGCAAAGGCAAAAGACTGCCAAGATCCCCTCAAAGGGTAACACTTGTAGTAACAAGTTTTTCAGAGTTGTATCTTGTTCCTACTGCTTTGCCCTCAAGTATTCTAGGAGTTTAATGTGACTACCTTTCATCTGTGCACCCATCTCGGTCAAACAGGCTCCAATTAATTCAGCAACTGAGTTTGCATTACTCAGTTAAAAAAAAAAGGAGAAAAAAATCACAGAGAAAAAACAAGAGACAGAGAATGAATCACAGACTGAGTGTGGAATTGACATCTGACTGCCGTATTATTATTACTGGCAACAAGCACATGCAGTGCCAAACAATAGCTTCTTGGGATTTGTAATGATCTCAGGAAGCACAGTGATGGAGACGCTTTCCTTCAAATGCAGTCCAAACAAATTCCAAATACTGCATGGCATGGCCAGCTGAAAGGGTTTGGACACACACTGCAGTCCCAGGCTGCAGCTCAGGCATCTTTTTAGGTAACAGACATTTCTGTCGTAACAAAGATAGTATTTAGTAGGCCCTCTTCCTACTTCTAAAATCCAGAGATCTCTTAAAATGAGGGAAACATCTTCCAGGTACGTAGCTTCATCTGTCTTCTTGGTAAGTGACGTGGCTTTATTAGAACTGCAGTAAAGGAGTACCCTGTGCAGGGCTCCGGACCCTTCTCACAGCTGTCAGAAATCGTGAGAGCAGGTCCTTGGCCTTTCAAGTTTCTTCAAGTTTAACACACTCGCAATACAAACACCACACGACCTACTCCAAAATTACTCCTTTGGCACACACTAGAAACTGGGCTCAGAGTATTTGTCACGGGACATCTGTTTACAGCAAGCCAGCAAACCGCATCGGCTACTCTTCCTTAGTGGCTGGAGATCCACCACAGGCTTGTCCTGTTCTCACACTCTGCCACCAGCAATGACCACATACTGAGCTACGGGCACTTCAGCTTCCATCAGCCGCACTGCTCTTCACCCTAATGCAATGAAGTCTTGATACAGCAAAGACAACACCCCCAATCAGCCAGAACACGGCATTGCTGGGGCTTCCCCCACTCTACAGTTCTACAAAAACAGGCTCTTCATCCTAACCCTGAGAACAGCGTGTGGCAAGCAGAGCCACACAAACCAAAGAGGTGTCTAAACCAAACTGCTGAGAGAAGAGGAGGGGATTCTCCTTTGCGGGCTTTTCTGGAGTTTGCACATCATTATGCAAGTTAAAAGTAGGCATGACTTAATTTACAATTTAATTTATGCTTTAACTGTGCTTAACCGGCACGGCGGGGGCTTTATTCTGGTTTTAATCATGTGATGCACAAACCCATGAGAGGAGGAGTAGAGAAATTGGCTGGGTTACGTGTAGGAGGTTCTCCTTCACATAAGGATCTCTGCTGGCACCTGGAATTGCCCATCTCCTTTCCAGAATCATGGGCACACAGAGGAACTAGTAAGCTCTCCCAAGGGGATCCCAGAACCCTTCATTACACAGCATATCACTCTGCAACTACCTCAGAACGTCACACCTTAATAAGTAAGAGCTTTAACTCATTTACTTCTCATCACTTCTTCACCAGGAATAGGCAAGACAGCATCCACATCAGCACTACACAAAAACTTCCCAAAAAAACCCCAAAACAGCAAAAAACACAAATCCCCAGCCCTTAAACTACTGTTTTTGCAATTATCACACTGGGTTTATAACGCTGTCACTCACCACTTCTGACAGCTCAGGGAAAACCTATATATCACATTGCTTGTGTTATAAAAATAAAGATCTCTTTCCCTCATACCCAAGCACCTTGATGCTTTGGAGAAGGAACCTGACACTTGGATAAAAACAGCTGTCACGCATAAATAAATGTAACACTGTTGGGCAGACCTCTTAAAATATATAAAAACTTGGTAACTGTCTGTTTTTTAAAGTGAGTTTACGAACACTGGGATTCACATGGGTAAGCCACTTTGCCCAACTTCTCGGGTACAGACACGGGCGAGCAGCAGTACTCTGGATTATAAATCACAGCCAGAGCTGCCAATAAAAAAAGCAGGAGAACCAATATGTAGTAAAACAAGAGCTGGGCAGTGGAACCCCAGGGACTGGATTCAGCAGCGCAGCAGGGAAGAAAGAGGATGCAGACATGGTGATTGTGTATTGCAGCAGGAATAGGAGAGGAGTGCAGCAAAGGACACAGGGAGCTAAAGGCCTTCAAGTGATACTGGAGAGAAGACACTACAGCCTGAGGAGGACGCTGGGAATGTGAAGGAACATGAGACTAACACAGGAAGAAGGCAAAAGTGCAACCAAATGTTAGGTCTTTAATGGCTCTCATGTTTGAGTCAGGTGCTGCTGGATCAGATGAAGAGCTAAAAATCCCTGGAGATACGTCCTCACTGAGCAGGTGAAAAACCTCACAGCAACTGATGCTGACCACTCCTATGGCAGTTACATTTTGCACTTCATTTAATTTAAGGAGGCTCCCCAGTAGGCTGGCCCAGGGCAGAGTCACAGGCATCAGAAAATGGGTAAGAAGTTGATATACACTCCATCCACCCTTTCTCCAGGGCTCTCTCCTGGTCCTACCTCAGCAAGCTGTAAGATGACTGCCAGCTGCTCCCCTTGGCAGGTTTTGTGCAGCTTTCCCTCTGAAACAGGACGTGGAGCTGGCCCTCCATCTTCCACCCCTATTTTTGATGCATTAGCCAGCCCAGCCCAGGTGCTCCCATGCTCTCATGGCTCCAGTGTCTCACCCAGCCACAATGGAGAACCAAAGGGCAAAGCTTGTCTCTCCCACTTTCCCAAGGCCAACCTTTTCCAGCTGTCAAGGAACTTCTTGCAGGAGATGGTGCCATTTGGATAAGGGAAGTGTGAGCTATTCAGAAAGTGAAAACCTGCCTAATCAGGCAGCTGATTAGGTACACTAGCAGTTTAGGCAGGGAATGGGGCAGAATGGGCATGGAGGAAAAGGCGCACTGGGACAGAGTACTGTGAAACACATGGGGGGCAGTCATTCCCTGAGGATACAGCGTCACTGGATCAGCGACCAATGAAAAAACCGCAGACAGAGGATTCCCTTTGGGGAAGGAAACTGAGCCAGGAGAAAGATGTGTTCCTCCCACCCCAGACATGCAACTCCAAAGTATGTCAAGCGTTCCCAACCTTTGCCAGGCTCCCAGACAAAGGAGGTGGGACACTGAACTGCACAGCAAACGAGAGCAACTGCAGGAACCACACAAGCCTCGAGCAAGGCAGCTCTTCAGCAAGGGCACTGCCTCCCATGCCAGCTTTGCTGAAGCCTTTTCACACCGCACAGCGTGACTACAATGTTTAATTAATAAACAATTTGTGTTCAAGAGGAGCAAAAGGCACTCCAGAACTGGAAATGGAAGCACCAAAATTCATCATGCAGCAGTCTTCACATTCTTGCCTCAAGACCTTTTATGCTATAAACCAACATGGCAAATGGAGCCAGCTAAGTTCTTAAAATACAGTAAACTGCAATGGAATAAGGCTTCTAGCTAAATCAAAGGAAACAGTGGAATAAGGCTTCCAGCTAAATCAAAGGAAACCCTCTGTCATTTGGTTATAAGGATCCTTAAGTTCTAATTTAGCATTTTAAAAAAGCCTCCTCACCCAAGTAACAAATTTCACAGAACTTTCTCCTGTGTGAAGTATATGCAATATATTAATAAAAGCAAAATAATCTGTAAACATCGATTTAGGCTGCCCTGGAAATGAAACTCGGACAGCACTTAAAAAATCTGTAATGCCTTATTAGTGCTGTTATTATTTAACCTAGAGAGATGTAATTTGATAAAAGGTAATTTAATTGACACATCTTTGGATATGAGTAACCTGACATGTTGTTTACTGACCAAATCAATACAAATTCACCTGGGATCTTACTTATCATCCCTTAAAAAACCCAATCAAACAAAACCAACAGCCAGTATTAGGCAATGACCTTTAAAAATCTCTACTGCGGGGAAAATCTCCCAACTTTAAGCATTTAAACAGACTTTAAGTAAGTTAGGTAGCACGGTGCCACTCTTAAGAGCACAGTCGACTATGGAATCCCCAGAAGAGATATCAGGGTTCAAAGAGAGAGAGGTGAAAACTGACCTGGCTGAGACACCGCAGTGGCCGTAAACTGAGTAGCCCAGGGGGGATTCTTCTGTCCTCCGAACTGAGCCATGGTGGAAGGCAGGATCTCCCGGTGTCTATCTCCTGCAACTGCAATCTAGTGAAAGAAAGCTCTGCTGCAATCTTTGAAACACTCACCGCCGGGCTCTCTAATTCTGGGCAATAAAAAAAAAACAAAACAAACCCAACAACCCAAACCCCAGCAAAACAAACGCAACAACAACAAAAACCGAACAAAGTCCCCGACCCGCAGCAAAGCGGGAAGGCAGCGGGGAATGTGCCGGTGCTCTCTACGCTCACGGCCCCACAGGCGGCGGGGAACTATTATTATTATTAGTGTTATTATTATTAATGTTCCGTGCCCGGGGCGCACAAGGGCACGGCCCGGGCACAGGCCCGGCCGCCTCACCCCGCGCCCGCGGCCGCTCCCGCACGGCCGAGCCGCAGAGGAAGGCGGCGCAGGCGGGAAGCG
>VWZF01002761.1:592342-684268 GCA_013396755.1 Sclerurus mexicanus | reverse complement strand
CACAGACACCCCATAACCCTGTAGGACACAGACACCCCATAACCCTGTAGGGCACAGACACCCCATAACCCTGTAGGGCACAGACACCCCATAACCCTGTAGGGCACAGACACCCCATAACCCTGTAGGACACAGACACCCCCATAACCCTGTAGGACACAGACACCCCATAACCCTGTAGGACACAGACACCCCTGTAGGACACAGACACCCCATAACCCTGTAGGACACAGACACCCCATAACCCTGTAGGGCACAGACAGGTGAAAACAGAAAATAAACAGTATAAAAAAGAAATAAACAGTGCCCTTACGTTTGAAAAGGTGTATTGGAAGAAAACCTTTTTGAAGCTGTTTTGTATGATCACAGTTAATGCAGAAAACTCAGAGAAATGCATTTCTTGCAAAAGGGAGAAATATTTTGGAAACTGTGTCTTTCAAGAGCATGGTAGTTCCCTAATTAAAATCAGACAGATTTGGCTTCAAATGTTATGACTTTTGGTTTTACTCCAGTAATTTAGCACTTGACTTTAAACAGAAGTACTTACCCGAGTCTTACAGTTCTTCGAGGATATCTCTTACCTTTTTGTAACCAAGCATGAAATAAATTTTTATTTTGAATTGTCCCATTTGAAGAAAAAAAAAATATTACCATGAATGTTAGTTTAGCATGAAGGTTTCCTGTCTAAGACTGGGGAGAGCCATTTGTGTAATTCCTCATAATTCATGGAAGAAAAGATTCACATTCCCCAGAACAAGAACAGTGACCCTGCACGAAGGCGTCAGTTTTAAGGATTCCTTTTTTCTTACCCAATCTGACTTGCATTCAAGTCATCCGCACACAAAACCAGACTACGAGTAAAACAGAGCGGGCAGAAGAAACGGAACTGCCGCCTCGTTGTGCCACAGGGAACAAAGGTTTTACTGATCCGGACCGCAAAAAAAGGCTGTGTCGTGATGCTCCAGCAGCAAGTCAGGGCTCCTTCAGGATCAAACACCGGGAAGTGTTACCCAGTTATGGTACAAATGAAGGTCTAGCAGGATTGCAAGTAATTTTTGGCCCGGTGTCAAAAGGTCTTTTCAAGAATTTGCCTTCTAGGAACTTTGTAGAAGTGGTGCATGTATCACAAATGCAAAAGAGCAGCCAGAAGTAAACAGATGGAACTTGAAACTGGAGGCCCACCTTGGGAACTGCGATCCAGGCAGCGGTTATTGAAATAGCTGGGCTTGAATTTCCACATTTTAAATATTTTTCACGTGTCTTAGATTAAAAACACAGATGGGCATTGCTGGTATTTTATTTTAGACTATCTAGGCCCTTTCTTGAACCAAACCACTTAAGTGAAGCTCTACCTTGTTGTGTTTAGATGACATTGGAATATGATGCTTGTTCTGATATACAGAATGCACAGGAACTCCAACACTTTGATGACTAACCTTTGGAAGATGTTACCATTTAACATACAGTACTAGTTTACAGTGAACAGCACAATTGAACAAAACCTGGCATTCTATAATCTTAATCAGGTACTGTAGTACTGCAGAAAACTAACTGCAGCACCACAAAAAAAGCTTATTTTGCAGCTTCATCGATTGTTAACACTTAATACCCTTTTAAGAGGCATTGTAATCTAAGGCTGCAGCATATTGGAATTTGAAAGCAAGCAACTGTACTACATCAGTGTTCTATTACCTGTATCATTTATATTTAAAAAAGCACCGAGGTCACCTGCAGGTGTTCAAAGTGCAAGATAAACTCATGTTTGGCAACAGGGATGCCAGGGCAGGTAAATTTAGTTGTTTTACTCCCACAAGCAATATGCAGTTGGCTAGCAGGACCTGAAAAGGAGCCGGAAGCTCTTTCTCATCAGCGTCTCTTCCTTAATAATGATGTTCTTGGGTCTGCTCCACGTCCCTAAGTGCCATTCCAAATCCATCTGCTTTCCTAAGACACCTGTGCTACAAGTTACCAGTACCAAAGGCTGGATCACACAACTCCCTTGAGGGATTTAACGGCACAGTTTGGAGGATGCTGCTGTAAAACCCAGTAATGATTATCCTCCAGGAGAACAGCAGGTGACAAGAGCAGGGTCAAGGGCTCCCTGCTGGATTACCACATCCATCCCAGAGTGCAGTTTCTTTCCAGGGCATTAGTGAAGCCTGAGGATAGCAGCATCTTCCTGCCCTCTAGGAGATTCCAGCTATCTGGAAGATTATTGTAACAGCAGCTTTTGCTGCTGTGCTTACTGGAGGAGGAAAAGAAGCAAATGCACAGTCCTCCTTTCCTTCAGATCTAAACAACAGGGATTCTCTCCAGGAGTGCTGTTCTGCACCACGGTGTCCCACAGTAAAGCAGGCTAGTGCTGGAGTCTGCTGAAGGAAAAAACCAAACACCCCATACCATCTTGGCTTGCAGCAACTAAAACCTGGACTGTTTCCACGGGCTGGGAATTCAATGCCACAGTACACGATGCCCACGTGCTTGCTCTGCCAGCAGGTAGCAAAAAGACACTGTAGATTTCTACATGTGACAATGGTTATTAGTGCTCAGAGCAGGAAAGAAAAATCAGGCCTCTAAGTGCAAAATAGAAGTATAAAATTTATTTAAAACCACCCACAAAGTTCTGTGTAATCAGGAATGATACAATTTGTAATAGTCTTTTTAAAAACTCAGGACAAGATTTAAAATATATTTTCAATTACAGTATTCATTTAGCCTTATTCAGTTAGGACAATAAAAAAAAGAGTTTACTTTCTAAACAGATGAGACACACAAGAAAAATAGAACAGAACAGACAACTTCCACAACAACAATTTTTACATGTATGTTTCAATACTAGTATCAACATTTCAATGCATCTTGCTACATAAACATGAAATCATGTACAACAACTGCTTGCACCAAAAAACATAGCTTAATTAGATCTTTCAAGTAACATGCAGTCACAACTCACAAGTCTTCAAGTACTGCTGGTAAGGGTTCCCTTGTCTGCAAAGAAGATTTTAAGGTTCAGTTTCTCAGCCAGCCTAACTCTTCACAGCTCCACCAGCCTCAGGGAGCTGTGCTCAGTTATACTGGGAAGAATCAGGCCCCAAATGGGTTTGGGGTTTTTTTTTGAGAAAACAGCTAATTTTTATAGTTTCTCCTGTAAATACTGTGACATAATGAAGTGCTTTTTCTTTTTGATTTTTTCTCCCTGTACATCATCTTTTGTTTAAAAAAAAAATGTTAATTTTATGTTCCAGATTTCAATACAGTAGGTTGGTAACTGGAAGTAAAACCTCAAGGTTGAGAAATAAATACCAAATGCATCCCAAAGAAAGAAAGAAAACTAGAAAAGAGAGAAAGAGAGAGACTGACATGTATACTTTTGCTTCTGCACACAGTTAATCTTTTAACTTTGCAAAGCAGGAATTCATTAGCCAGAGCATTTCAGTACAGTGCGTCCTTCCATATTAACGTTCTTAACGGCAGCAAATTCTGATCAGGACTCATGCCCTGGGGTGATATTGTCACATTAGGCTCGGCAGTATCGCTGCAGTGCAAAAACTGAAGTGTGAAAGCCTATTTGCTTTTCCTCAAACCCTTCTGAACGAGAAGCTCGCGTCGCCTTGCGTTCCACACCTGCACACACAGCAGGGCTGCTGCTTCCCTAAAGCTTCCGCTGGCAGCCAGGATTGCTCTGCAGGACTCCTCGCGCAGAGCAATGCCGGTGGTTTCCCCGTGAGTAGCACCACAGTCAGGGCAGGCACAAAGGGTTGGCTTTCAGCGCCTGTGTCCCCAAACTGCCCGGTGTGACAAGGGCACACAGCACTGCACACCCTGCTGGCTCTGCAGTCAGGACAGAAGGGCCTTCAGAAGGTCGTCACAACCCCCGTTAGTGCCAGCAAGTAAAAGGGATCAAATTAGGGAAAAGGGAAGCAAGTATTGTAAGAAAGACTACCAAAACTTTAAAATGGTGGTATTGAGAATTTGGTGAGATTTCTGGGCTGGCCATTACATAGAGGTAAAAATCTTTGACCACATTGTCTTTGGGGACAGTGTTGGCCAAAGGACAGCCAATGTAAGTGGAGACCTAAAAGGTGGTAAAACCCAAGCCAGTTTCTTTTGAACCTGTATTTCTAAACTAAGAACAATACAGATGTTATGGCCCCACATACACGGTAGAGATCCCACAAAACTGATTTGACATGATTGTACAAATCAGTCATTTGGTAACTCTTTTGATTTATACTGCTGACCTTTCCTGCCATGTCCAGTGTGATGGGATACTCTGAAGGACATAAGCTAAAGTGACATCCATTTAAGGCCCCTTTATCCTTTCAATGCAATGCAAAGGACAGTAGTATAAATGAGAACCATGGCCTTCATTCTAAGACAACTCCCATACCCTAGACCCTTTTCCATTACAGTATCATCATAAAAATACAGATATACATGTAACATATCGATCAGGTCACAAAACTTTCCGCAACAGTATTAAAACGTTGTGTGGCAACAACTGCAATACTGAACCTCAAACTAGCAGTTCCCTCGCTCCCCTGCAACAGCACTTCTTGGGAACACAGTTCATCCGCTGTACCCGGTAGCTCTGCAGGTTCAAGTGCCAAACCTGCCCTCCTCCTTACACTTGTAGCTTTTGAGGTATCCACCTGTGTTCTGGGACTTCATGAGGAACGGTGGAGGGTGTGCAGAGAGTTGAAAACAGCACCTTTGGCCAGTCACACCCAACAGAGCAAGTCACCCTCATGTTATTTAGCACCCTAGTCTTGCGCTCACTGCAAGTTTGCTGTGGGAAGGGTCTAACACTTGAAGAAAAACATGTGTGGAAAAATGCCATGTATAATGGCCCAGAAGAAAAGAGGAAAATGCACTGTTTGGGCAATAATTGAAGAAGACAGCATCAAGAAGCACCTTTTAAAACTGAATTCAGCAGTATGCGATTAAACACCATGAGCAATGTGGGGACGATGAACTGGGGAACTGGACTGGAAAAACAATCCTAAAGTCTTTGTCTCAGAAAGAGTGAAACAGTGATGGTGACACCCTGATACCCTTTAACAAAAGGCAGCAACTACTTAATTATCTGCTGAAGCTTCATCAATTACATCTGCTGCTACAGAGGAAGAACATCTTTTTTCCAAGCAGTCCCGTGTTAGTTAAGGCATTTAAGTTACACAATACTTGCGTATCTCACGCGGACTGTGACTGGTCTAGCCAGAAGATGTAAAGAAGTATAAAGTATAAAACTCTTTCCTTTAAGTAATTATAATTTTGTAGCAACATACGAAAGCAGCACGTAGACAGCTTGTGAAGACTGACTATCAGGTAACTCCAGAAGAGACTGAAACCAGTTCCTGAACTGTTCCACCAAGTAGCCACCTCCTCAGGACTTTTAACACTGGTCGCTCTGTTCTAGATTAAAGGAAAATGTGTCACAGACTAGATAAAAAAAGCTTACGAATTTGGGGTCAGATGTACCAAAAGAAGTGCCAATATGAAGAAGTACCTTGGCAACTACAACACACGTACAGAGAAGGTTGCCTCAAAAGCCAGTTGTACCTTCACAGCTTTGCCTGTGACTTACTCCTGCAGAGTAGAGAATCCTGGAGTGGTAAGGTTGGAATAGCCCTTAAAGGCCATCAGGTCCAACCAGCACCCCATCAGCTGTCCACATTCTCTATCCTGACCATGGGAAGGGGCAGCAAGCTGGGGATGAATGCAGTGCTCACTACATTGTTTACCTCCACAGATCAAGAAAGGGTGACCGACTCTCTCCCTCCTCTTTCTTTTTTCCCTTCTTTAAACCAGTCTACAGAGGCAGAGACCAAGGAGAGATTCCTCCTGCAAGTCAGACTAACACCCAGTAAAACAAAGCCAAAATTTTCAAGTGTGACTGGACTGTTCCTCATCTCTAAATGTGCTATTTAAGATCAGATCATCACAGGCAGACACCTTTCACCCAAGAAATAATACAGGTTTACGGAGCAGGCATCACAAAGACCCTAATCTGAATTTCAGGGATCACAACAGGCCTGAAAGAGTTTGTCCAACACTGCCTGAATGTAACTGCTGTTAACATACACAGAGCATTGAAGTGGCCGTGACTTTAGTTTTCTGTATATCAGAGGGCACAGTTATTTCCTCCTGATGGTCCAGACATGACAGGATTTCTGTGGAAAAGAGAACCATCTACCTAAACGGACTCCAATGCTGATGACTGCCTGATAAACTGAGCTAGTTTCAACACGAGAGAAGTTCCATGGGAAGCGACCTTACATTTTAAACAGAAAATCATGAAGATGCAGTTTTCCTTAGCTTACTTCCATAACTTCTGTCTCACTGACCAGCCTGTCAGATAAGAAAAATCACAAGAAGCTGGCAAGAGCTCAAGCCTGGAGCTGGTCTGACAGAGACCTGCTTAGAACCTGAGGTGCAGGGATTGCATCTCTCTACAGACCTGAATCGCTCTCATGTGACAAACAACACAAGCTCTGTGTTTAAGCGCAAGCAACCATTTACTCCAAATCTCCCTCCATCTGTCCTTGCACAACCTGTTCACCGTGGTAAGGCTGCAAGGCTCTGAGCAGCACAGACTTGGGTCAACTCTCGGCCATACCCATCCAGTTAAACGTGGAATTTTGCAGGAAAGCCTGATGAACGAGCATCTGCCAGTCAGCGAGGCTGCAGCAATGTAAACAGGACCCCAGTTTAACCCACCAAATTTAGCTTAGTACTACAATGAAATTAAAGAGGTCTTCAAAAACCCCCACACAGCTGTATGTTACAAAGAATCTTAAGTACTAGAGAAGTTGTCATTTACCCATGCTTACCATAAGATGTTGCTTAAGATACTGCAGTTCCAAAGAAGCACTGTCATAGGTAAGACAAGGACTTTCACCAGCAGTTTTTCCTAAGTAAAGTTAGCTGAGAAAGTCCCCCTCCCGCCTCCCCCCAAAAATAAATCTGAGTACAGCTGTTACAGGTAGAAAGCTGCACATATTTTAAGTTCTTAAAAAGCTTCTTGGATCTTGTGTCTAAAGTACATATAGAAATATTTTTTCCTGTTTTCTGTAATACAATAGCATGTAAAAACATCAGTAAATTCACCGTTTAATTGGACACGACTGCAGTGACTCCCCTGGGGAATCAAGCAGAAGCAGCTCCTGCAAAAAAGCACCGCTCCTCCCCTCAAGGGGAGGTGGAGTGCTGGTACTGGACAGGGGGCAAAGGGACGAGACATTTCTTGTATAAAGTCAGAGGGGGACCAGGACAGTTTTTGCTAGCATACCATGAAAAATGATCCAAAGGCAAGCACGTTCCACACCTGAATCCACATTCTGGTTTGTCACCCAGAACACTGTGCCAGCTGACAGAAGCCAAGGAGAATGTGCAAGTCTGATCTAGCCAGCTACCTTCAGTTTAGATCCAGCTCCTGGTCTGGCCATTCCAGAAGGGCTTGGTTAAGAGGCAAGAGCAAATTACAAGTGGTTGTGTGGGCAAGCAAAGGAAAGAACAGACCCACAGAGCTGCAAATTTTAAGAGAAACACTGTTATAAAACCACAACCTGACAAAAAACAATGCAATTTGTGCACGAGATTGATAAATATTCTGCAGCGTTACAAGAAACGGCACACAGTTGCAAAACCAGTAAATAGTTGCATTTTGTGTACCACAGTACAGCAATAGAAAATACCAGCTTTGACACCACAGCCTGCTCCGTGCCCAGCCAGCCTGGCAGGCAGGACACGCTGGAAGAGCAGGTCTGGGGGACAGACAGTCAAGGGAAGAGCACCACAAGGGATATTCTGTTGTAGAGATGAGAGATTTCTCTCCTGTGAGCAATACTAATGAAGTAGTAACTGCGAGTTTAGCACCTATCAGTTAATAGCTTAACCATTACGTTAAGATACACATTTCTCTGTCAGAATTGTCATTTCAAAAGAGTTACACCCGGACCACCTGCGTTTGAAGGGATCCTTTTAGATCCACCTTTCGGTACCTCACTTCTTAGAGGGAAGCTGCTGGTTTTTCGATGGAACATTTTTATCTTGACATTTCCATAAGGTAAATATGGGCACCTGTAGGAGAAGATTCAAGTAAAAATGATCCACTGTAATGGTACAAACATTTTAAAAGGTAAAGAGATGGCTCTGCAGCAGTAATCCTGTGTAGAAAATCTGTGTATCGCGTGGGAGTGCTGAATTACAGCACGACAGAAACCAAAGCTGTCAGTGCTGTAAGTGACACCAATAAACTAACCTGCACGTGGTTGCCCTCGGTGTGGGGCCAGAGCTTTCAGATGGCAACTACACGATGGAACAGCTGGGAACGTACAGTACCACTCACTGTATGGACAGCTGCCATTCCTGCTCATCTTCAGCTCACCAAAAATAGACAAGGTTGACAACGGAAATCTAAGGCACACAAAATACCAGAATGATTTGATGTACACTCTATATTACATAGTCAATGAGCATAAAACTGCTGGTACAAAACGATGGCATAATATTGGCTCTGGTTTATTATTTACAATCCCTTCATATCCTCTATTGAGCTAATATTAAGCTTCGAACAAAAATTTGCAGCATACCCAGTTTTTACAAGTTTTACTTAAAATAGGTAAGATACAAAGAACGGGTTCAATTCCTCCACCCTCTGCCCTCGACGGCTTTGTAAATCTGAGCAGATGTGTAGAACCGAACCCAAGGTTGTTACAGGACAACTGGTCCTTCAGCCCTGGCTCCTGCGAGCACCACACGGGCACAGGAGAACAGGCTCGTGGCTCTGCAGCCGCACCAAAGGATTCGTAGCACCAAGGTCCCGACGGGCACCAGGGCTTCCAAACACCACTGATGCGCTTGTCGTACCAGAACTGGAAATAGAGTGCTTGCGCTTGAGCTTCTCCAGGGAAAAAACACCTTGCCTGGGTTTCAGTAAAGCAGCTCCAGACAGCTCCTACTCCTCTACACAGCACCACTGCAGTATAAGACATCAAGTATCTCACATTTGCACGCTGAACACGGACGCGGTTCCACCTCCAGGCTCAGCGGGACACGAGGCAGGAGGAGGGTCCAGCAATGTGCGGGGCCCGAGCCTGCAGCTCTCCCAGGAGTCCTGGCTCCAGGGGCAGAAGGTGCAGGATGAGCTCGGTCCTCAGCTAACATCACCATTTGGTAATTGGTTTAAACGAGTTAGTTTAAAAAAGAAATACACAGGAGAGGAGAATCAGAAAGAAGAGTGGGATGCTACGGTATTTAAAAGCAATGGAGTGTCTGTTTTCCTGCTGGTTTAGCAAATACTTGTTTCATGATACATCGCTTTTCAACAGAAACGGAGAACGTAAGTTTTGTACGTTTGGAAGGAAAGATACAACCCTTTCCAGGTGAAAGGCATTAATTGCTTCAAAAATCTACACGACGTTTTTGTAAGAAAACTGAACTCAAAATTGACGAGTATTACAGATAGGTTATTCTTAAAGAAAAAATTGCTGTTAAATATTAGCAAATTGACAGTTTTCCAACACTTTGTTTTTTCCCCAAATTATTTTTTTTTTTCCAGAACAAAGTAAGGCAACTCTAGGGGGTGCTTAATTCCAAAACAATCCTACCCCTGAGGCATTAGGAACATTTAGTTGCCATGTTAGCTTAAAACACTCCAAAATGAACGAGATTTACACACTTATTGCTCAAAGAAACCATAATACGTGCTGCCTTTAAAAAACCAAATAATATTCCTGTCTTGCAATAGCAACATACAGATTGACCAAACGTCTCCTCAGCTCAAATTGTACTCTCTTGAAAAGAAATAAAAGGTTCTGTGATACGTAACTGTTGTTTATACGCGACATAAAATCTTCCATGAAAAAGGGCAAGTTAAACCAACCACATATGCTGTGAGCACACATCCTGCAGCTGTAACAACACGGAACTCCACACAGCAAGAACAAAACCATTTCTTCTGTAGAGTATGCGCAAACCTTAGACAATATGATCCTTAGACTATACTATTTCAAGTTAATTTTAAAAATAGAAAGTGCTTTTAAAATATATATTTACAGCTTAAAAACAACTTCCAGCCATCATTACCAAGAACTTCATTTTATACATAGTGACAAATCTAAAGAACAAAATTAATTGGTCTTCTAAAAGATTTATCTGTAATTTGGACTATATAGTAATGGTTGGAAGTTGTTAAAGCAATGGCACCATGAAGTAATAATTCAGCTTATTTATTTTTAACTGTTTGATGTGGTTAAGCACCAAGAGCTGTGTAGAGCTATAACTGTATAACTTGATTTAACACCATAACATGTGAACCTGTTAAAATCCCTATAAATGATTTTTGTAGTAAACAGATTTGATTTAAAGCACCAAAATATAAATTCCTAAAGGTAATAAACTGAATGATTCAATCAAGGTTAATAACCTAAACAAAATCTTTTTTAGAATGTATTAAAACTATACAGCTTTTTGTTTTTTTTGCTTAAAATGTGCTTGAGCACCACCAAATGTTAAAGTCACAGTTTAAGAAGAAATCCCCCCCCTTTTTTTTTTTACCTCAGCCTTAAAAGGGTTGAGATGAGCAAATAGTAAACGACAGGAGACTTGTTCTTTAACAGCACCTGGGAGAAGCACAGCGTGCCCCTACGCCCAGTGGTTGTAGGGCCCCGCCACTCGCGTCAGGGCGTACGAGGACACCGTGATCACCTTGTCCTTGGTCACTGTCAGCGCTCGGCGGGAGGGAATTTGGTTGAACTCGTTGTCTTCGTAATAAAGATCTCTGCTGTCGCTCGGCTGCTTCGCTTTCCTGTTGCTGGAGCTCAGTTCCGTATTCTCCGTTCCCAGGCGTTCCGCTTCCTTCTCTTTTTCTTTCGCCCTCTCGGCCATCTTTGCTTCCCACATGGCTAAACCGTGTTTTGGCTCATTTAAATTTTTGTGTTGGTAGAAAACTAAGGAAATTCTCGTGGGATGATTCCGGTTGGGTTTTTTAATCGGTGTGGTAGCGTGGAGCTCCCGTCTCGCACATTCGATTAAGATGGAGCCGTGAGAAGGTGCCACGGCAACCCCGCCGATGTCATCATCCAAAAAGTTGTGCTCGCTGTCTGACCACAACTCCTCAGCCTTTTCTTCAGGATCGGCCGGGTGGCCCAGGGCACTGCGTTGCTTTTCGTCAGCACAGTCGGAGTCGCACATCTGTCCTCGGTGGGAGCCGCCCTTTTCCACCGGGCATCCGCGGGAACGGTCAGCTCCGTTTCCGACGGCATCCTCGGCCGGAGAGCCGAGCGGTGCCGATGCGTCGCAAGAGCTGACCGTCTGCGAGGAAGAGCCGTCCAGCTGAGGCTGACAGTTCTGTTTGTCGGGCTGATGTTCAAGTAGAGTGGGCAGGGGGTCTCTGTGGGCTGGGGGCCCCGCAGCTGTGACCTCGGGAAGAATCGGCGGCACCCCGTTCACCTTCTCATCCAGCAGAATTCCAGTATAATCTTTGACCGACACGTCAAAGCTCTTGCAGTTAACGTAAGGTGTCACGTGAGGTTCCTTGGTACTGCATTCAAAATACCCGTAGGGAACTGAAAAATCTTGTGGAATATTGGTCACTGCTGTCAGGCCAGGCTTATGTGCCAGAGATGGATAAGGATGTAAACTATCCACCTTAAAGGGGGAGGAAGCCGGGCACTGTTTTAATAAGGAGCAATTTTTAGTAGTGTTTGAAGTATGTTTCATGGCATAGAGGTGATTGGAAGTCTCCATTTTTATTCCAGGTTTTAAAGCATCTGTTTTGTTCCCTAGAAGAAACGTACACCAAGTGTAAGTACTTTTCCTCATTTAATTAATAAAATACACCTGTTGTAATACTTTCCTACTTACTTTTTAACAAAAACTTTAGATGATGACTACAGATTATCCAAAGTGGTTATTTTTAACTTTTTTGGGATATGTCTATAACCACAAGTATACATGCAATAATCTTGCTGAATTCACACCTTAACCTTTTTCAGTCGGGCTGCTGGTATACAAAAAAAGAAAGGTATTTCACAATGGAATGAATAAAATAAACAGATAAAATGAAATAACCACCAAGTCCTGTCCTACACAAGTGCTTCCCAGTACTTCATCCGTCACAGCCAAAACAGTCACCGAGTCACAACCACTCCTGCATTGCAGGATCAACTCAGAGCTGCCTTTAACAGAAAGCATTGGCAGCATGCTCCAGGTAAATCCATCCCTGCAAAGCTGGATCACGGGATTTGGCTGCGTGCCACGTTCCCATCTGATGGTCTCGCACTGATCATTTCAGTCTGCCAGCTCCCCGAGCGCTCTCTGGCCAGGGCAGCCCTGCTGCTGCACTTGGGTGTGCAGCAGGCTCCTCATATGACTGAGTCTCATCATGCATACGTTCAATACAGAGTCCACTGCATCAGTGGGAAGAAATTCCATCACCTCGGAGGGGCTTTGCATCATGTGTTGCTTTCCCTGTGTTCTGCGGGTAGACTGCGCCCCCCAGAGAGCTCTTGGGTACTCTTTGTTTCATAAGTACATAGAATGGTTAACTGCTTTACCTAATACAGAAAAACTGTTTCTTTTACTCTGTCTCCCAGTAATTTATAAATAGTGATGGATTAAGAAACATGCCTCTAATAGGAACGTAAAAAAGTCAAGGGACAAATTACAGACAATAGTTACTATGCAAAAACTGAAGCTAGGGGGGTCCTGAGGAAGCCACATCAACTCTTTAAAAACCTTTGCTATGAAATCAAACACAAAGCATTTAATGTAATTAAGAACAGCTCCCCCCAGACCAAGGCCTTCCCCAAAAGATTTTAAACACAACCCTTGAGAAATATCTTTCCATCAGCTCTGAAGAGAGACCTGCGTCCTGGGAAAGTAAGTTTTAACAACCCACAGCACTCCAAATGGCTGTGGCTACGGCAAATTCCCCATCTCTTGCCAGAGGCTCCTTGCTCTGCAGGACTAAGTAGCCGAGATTAAGAGAACTGAACTGCCTGGGCAGGGGGAAAGCAGAGATGGCTCAGATGAGGTGGCACCACTCCCCACAAAACACCTCCTGTGCAGAGTCTGGGGCACCTCTGCTGGGATGTGGTGGCTGAAGGGGCCGCTGCTCTGCTGTGGCCAGCTCAGAAACCACATCCACGTTGGTGGGTCTTCTCCTGTTCCGCCCAATATGGGCCAAGAATAATTGGTGGTATTTATGGAGACAAAAATAACCTCTCTCTAACGTGCATTTGTCCAGAATGATGTGGTTAAATGAGAGGACTATTCAAGGGAAGAAGTAAGGCCTCTGTCTTTAATATACACTTGATATTAATTACGAATTTCGAAGGCCTTCAGAATTTGCCCAAATGCAAAGATTAAGAGTTGTGCTGCTCGCAGTTGGTAGAAGATGCACGACAAGTGCACTGTTTAACACAGAGCCTTTCCACGAAGGCCCGGGCCCAGCGCAGACTCAGACCCAGCCTTCACACCTGCAGGTGCTGCCGAACCAACACGGGCTGGCTGCAGCACTCGGAAGCTCCTCACCACCATCCTGACTGCCAGGTGAAGACAAGAGAGGGCACAAGAGGCCTCTCTTATTCCTTTGTCACTTCCAGGTGTGAAGACATGCAGGTTAGAGGAGTCTCTCAAGCTTTCCAGCTGGGCCATATGCAGTGTCTCTCAAGGGAAGGTCGGCTCTCTTCCAGAAGGACAGATTACACCTACATGACGGGCAGCATGGCACAGTCACCCTTGTGACTCACGTGGCTGAACACATGGCCAACAGTACCTACACCCACAGCAATCCCATCTCATTGCATGCTCTCCACATTCTTTTCCATGTTTGAAAAGCCAAACCAATATTCTAAACTCTTGCCCTCATTAGTAAACCAAGTACTTTACCTTACATTCCCTCTAGTCTACTATCAGGAGTGACTAGTGAACAGCCTGCTCTAACTCCTGTCTCCCACACCCTTTGACCCTGTGTTCATATCAAGTCTACCATTCTCAGTTAGACTCAAAGTTGCCATTCCCGAGGACTGCAATAATACCTGCCTGTGGCAGAAAGGAAAGAAGCAGCTGATGACTGTACCTGCAAACCCTGCCTGTACCAGTACAACACCACAGTGTTCCAGACCCGGGGTATGCACATCTTGGCATGGTACTGCGGGACAGGGCAGCAGAGGGGTGCTGGCTGCGTCCCCAGCCCGTAGGGACTGAACGCTCCTGTCTCATGCAGAGCACAGCCTGTGGCAAAGCTGACCTTCCTCTGCCCCTGCTGCCCAGGGAATAATGAAGCCTCTTGGGATCTCTTCACACCCGCAGCACCGGGTGCCATGGGCGGGTGTGGGGCCGACATCCAATTTGGGGAATTCCACTGGCAAAACTTCATGACAAAAACTGCACTTCTGTGATGGAAGCTAAGTGTTCTATTCACATTCTTACTTTTCCATCCTGGAACAACTTGCTCACTCAAAAGCATTTCCTCCTCACTCTGTGGCTTACTTTAATCAGCAGTCCTTTTAAATTACTTTACAAAAAACACTTCAGGTCCAAACAAATAATGTAAGCTGGCTTGCTTTCACAGATATTTTATTACTTTTGCATGTTCAAGGAATGAAGTTCTGTGTTGCCAAGGCACACAGCAAAGCCCTGGCTATTGTGCATTTCTTAAGGTCTTCAGGTGGCGAAGACACGTCTGCTCTAACTGCACTGTCCTGTACAGGTGGGGGGCCATAAACACACTTCAGTCTTCAAAACAAAGTTACAGTTTCAGGATTCCTTCCCAAACCAAAACCCTCTAATGCTTGCAGAACTTCCAGTCCAGCCCCACCACTGAGTTGTGTGTCCCCAAACACGCATGTGGATGAACTGAGTGTCTGTCTAATGTCCCAGGGCTGTCAGCAATACTTTCTTGTTTATTCATCACCCCCAACTCCCCTACTGAGGCACAGTGCTCAGTGCCATTACCAAAGAGTGACAAGTGGATTTTTGGTTTGGTTTTTTTGTTATCCCCCCAGAATTCATTCTTCCAAATACATTTAACCGTTATTGCTCCTCTTAAATCTACTACATATATCTAGATGACTCCCATGAAATAATAAAAATTACACCAGACTGGCTAATCTTCCTCTCTTCTTCCTAACAGGGAATATGCTATGCTTTAATGCCCTTTATTTGTTTCTCCCCCACTAATCAGAGAATTCAAGTCCATGGCTTCTTCCACCTCTTCCTTCTCTTCTCCTTTTTGTTACTGCACAGTCCCAGTCTACCTGCGAAGGACTGGCCCAAAATCTTATCCCAGGTACTACAACGTACATCAAAAGCCCCTCTACACAGCTCAGTCCAGTCACAATTCTAATAAAACCAAATGTTGAGGAGCTTTTCCCTCCCCTCAGACACACAAGA
Organism: Sclerurus mexicanus; assembly: GCA_013396755.1. Taxonomy (NCBI): domain Eukaryota; kingdom Metazoa; phylum Chordata; class Aves; order Passeriformes; family Furnariidae; genus Sclerurus; species Sclerurus mexicanus. The sequence continues at coordinate 668,866 of VWZF01002761.1, read as the reverse complement.
GGCAACACAGGATCAGAAGAGACTGGCAGAATTTCATAAGCATCACTCACCTAAACAATGCAAAGTGCTGCCAAGATTTTCCGGGGCTTCGGTTTTCAGCTTTACCGGTGTTGAGTATTTTTTATCTATTAATGGCTGCTTTTCAGTCGGGGTCCTCCTTGTGTCCGGTTTCTTTTTCTTGGTGGCTCTGAGAGGCTCAGCTAACATCCGCACTTCCCTGGGGAACGCTGTGAGCACCTGGATGGCTCCGGCTTTGATCTTGGCTTCCAGGCCCTCTTCGGTGCCAAACTCATCTGTTTGTGAGATTTTGTAAAGAGGCAACACATGGAGCTGTTCATCACTTGGAATGACCCCCACTCTCCGGTTATCTTCCTTCGTTAAGGTACAGACCTGGCAAGAGCAGGGACAGTTACCAGTGACCCCACACAAACCCCAGTTCTGTAAACACTGAGGCAGCCACCCCAGGCCTCACTGTCTGCTGCTATTTCATGGTCTCCGTGCTAAGGGGCTTTCAAACTCAAACATGTGACACGCATTTTGTTTGATCCATGTTGATACAGAAAGAATTACTGGTCCTTGAACAAGATCAAGGCACAAGTCTTGGACAGGAAGAGTGAAACTTTGGCTCAAATTACACTGTCCACAAATACATGCCAACCTCGGTAAATAATCTCAGCTATAAATATAGTGTTAAGTTCCTAAGCATTCTGATTATTTTTTGAATACATAACTACACCTCTGATGATCAGATTCTTTTTTTAAGGACTGCAAAATATGAAAAATTATTATTTTTGCACTGAACAAGAAGTCTCTACGATCTGGAATTGGGTTTGGTTGGCAAATGAAAAAAAGACCACCACAATTACTTACACTGCTCTGTATTTCCTAGCACATCTCAGCTCTATCTCACTCTCTCTCAACACTTCCTTAAATTAACACTCCACTGTAATTAAGTCACAAGACCCAGGAAATGTTCTCAGGTCACTGCCCTACTTCCTGTTACTCCAGGTTGGGAGATCCTGGATTCCAGGAGAGTGCTGGTAAGGGTACATCAGAAATGGGAATAAATATTCCAACTTACTGTGACAGTTTTCTTGTAATAATTATAAGCTGAACACTTCCAGCAATCCTGGAGTTCCAGCTGTTACTACCACTTATCCATGCCCTCGAAAGCAGCACTAAAACCAGCAGGATGATTCCCACTGTCATTCCCAAGGGACAGTGACAGCTCTGTGTGCCTGAGCACAGTCACCCTTTCCTGGTTTCACCCATGACACTCCTAAGGGACCACAACATGGTTAGGAAGCCATACATCACATCAGAGCTTAGGTAAGCTGCTATTTCCCAGGAGTCACTAACCACACACACACAAAGGAATACAAACACCATCCAAGGATGGGATGATACTCCCTAAATGGAAACTTATCATCCATCACACTGTGTCAGCTGTATGTGATGCCTATCCTAAACAGTCAATCCAGTTCCCCAGAATCTTGTCACCATGCCTAAGATTCCACGGGAGAACAATTATGTTATTCTTTAAGGTAGGGAAAAAACAAAACAGTTTTGATTCCATAGCACAGCTTTCGCATAAAGGCATCACACAATTACTTCTAGACCAACAAAATCGCAGAACCCCACGCTAAAACGGCTGGGTCAGTAAGGTGGTGGCTGGGGCTCTCTCAGTGGCTCTATGCAAAGCTCGGCAGCCGCGGAGCAGCAGCAGGAGGCAGTGGGAGGGACAGAAAAAGGACAGGAGCTCTCGGGAGGCAGCTGGCAGGGACGAGGGGAAGGCTCTGGGGCAGGGGCAGCTGCTGGGGAGCGGCTCCATGCATACTCACCTCCGGGGCAGCCTCTGCACTACAGGGAGAGTTAGAGAAAACAACAGGTTGTTCCATGAGCAGTGAAGGCCACCTGGATCTACAGCCCACCACACCCCCAAGCCCAGCACCACTGTCCCTGCTCCCACCTCTGCGGCAGAGCACCAACAGCGCTGCCCGCAGCTCCTCGGGGGGAGCTGAGCTGGGCCAGAACCCCCTCGCCCAGCAGGGCCATTTCACAACTGGGAATTGGAGGGAACGTCTCCAAAGACACCTCAGTTTCTCTAAAGTTCAATAAAATCTGGTTGAAATTTGCCAGGAAGGGTGAGGGAGGGTTGGACGTACGAGAGAGCACAGCTACATGACTAGCGTTCTCAGGAAGCCCAGAACATCCTCCTCTTCTAAATTAAAACCAAAAGCAGTAATAAAATGAGCATTGAGGGGCCTGGCTCCTACTCGTTTTCCTCAGAAACAGGGCAATTCCCACTGGTCTTTCAGGATACCATGTCCAGACTGTGCCTGGCTCATGCACTAGTCTGAAAAACATCTTGAAGATTCAATCCAGTCTTGATTATTTTGAAAAGAGAGTCATCCAATTTACTGTTCTAAATTCCCATACAAACGTCAACACTCTCTTTGGAACAGGAGAACTGAAGAACTGTTTTGAGGAACCGAACAACATGAGTGCTGTAATATGTTGACACACCATATATTAAATACTGACTTAGAATACATATTAACAAATCAATGCATATCCAAAATTGTTAAAAGCCTGAAGACCAGTACACCTACAGCCTAAATACCACAACACCAACTTTAATATATGTAGAATTTCATTCAAGGTCAGTGTCCCCATAAACGCATTTTAGCATCAAAGTGAGGACACGATGGCAAACAGGTAACTGAAAAATTAATGTCAAGGGGAAACCAGCTATAAATGAAGGCTGTACATATAACGTAGCAACTTAGAGCTGAAGGTGGTAAGCCACCAAACGAGAAATACCCGCTTAAAAAAGTTATCCAGTATTCAAATCCATTCAAAATATTCCATTAAGAAGCTTAAAAAAAAAGCAGCTTTTGCTGAGAAGTCGAAAGCAACTCTCCATTGGTACTGACACTGTGCTGCAAACTGGCCAAAATTAAACCTGCACATGAGAAAACCATCAGCTCTGTCAAATGCCAGGGTGAAGCTGCATATCCTGCTACTCTGCTTTTTCCAGAACATGCAGCTAAATCATCCAGGATGCTCAAAGGCCAAAGGAAATGTTGGCCAAGGGGTTTGTTTAGGTTTCCAGTGTGTGTGGTGATAAAACCCATTACCTGCTCTGGGTTTAGTGATGTCATGGTAGAACTTACATATTTGTAGAATTTGATTATTATTAATTTCTTTGAAGCAAAGTGCAGCAGGAACTCAACGCAATTCCCTCCAGACACCTCCAGAGAAACATCTGTAGCCACACAGCTCCAGTGCCTTATTCTGGGACTCTTTGATCTGCCTTTGTCCTCCTGAACCTCACATGTAGAAATGATGAAACCTCTTCCACTGTGTTGTAAGAACAGATGTTTTAAAATTCAAGTTTCAGCAGAGCAGTCAAACAGCCTTTCCAAACCTGAAGGATGGAATCAGGTCTCCTACACACACCTTCCCTGTGCAGCTGGGGAGCAGAGTGGGTGTCAGTGGACACAGGTGCTGCTCCATCCTTGCCTGCCAGGACACACAAACCTCTTGCCTTTGCCCCTGCAGCCAAGACAAATGTGTCATTCTGCGGGGCTGATCCGCCCTGGACAAGTGTGTGCGGGTCAGGGGGGGAGAAGGGAACCCTAGCTGTGCTTTCCCTTGTGCACTACATGTCCTGCAGGCACCAGTGGCACAGGTACAGCACGTGAGCCGCTCCCTGGGAGCTCACGGGTCACCAGAGTGAATTTCTGATGTTTCTTCATTTTCACAATATAAAAAACCTAACAAACCCCCTTCCTCTGCAGCCTGGGGGGGGTGGGGGGGGTGTGTTCATCTTTTCTCCTCTTTGTTATGATCTGAAGCCCCAGTCTAAGCCCTTGGTTCTCCTGCAGCTCAGGCCATGACACCATGAGTGTCCTACTGAAGAACAGGAAGGGATGGGAAAAGCAGACCCTTGGGGGTTTTTATCCACATCAAGAACAGTTTGTTGATGGATTGCTGACTGACAGCACTTAGTTCTGCTGCCAACAGTAAATAGTGTATTGTAGCTGCCCTTGAAGCACAGCTTTACCTTCCTGCCCTTCCTCCCAGTGCCTCTGTAGACATGTGGTACCAGGGATCACACAGCACTTGCTCAGGCACATAGGGTGAGAACTGTCACACTTGGGCTGCAGGACCAGCAAGGGCCTCCACAGCCTTCTTGTGCCAGTCACTGTTAAATGCCACACATCAGTGACTTAAATGGATTCCTACAGGTACGAGGAATGTGATCCTTCCCAGCTGATCCAATAAAGAAACAAGAACTTACATTTCTCAGACTCCATTAATAGCTACAAAGCTTTTGTCTGTATTGCTCCTTTAGCTTATATCCACGAGGAACACTGCAGCTGTGGCCTTCAGAACACTGAGGGGTGACAGGAGCATTTCAGTAAAAAGGGATAGTGTATTTATTGCCTAAGAGTTCTTACACAACTATTGGCAGAAATTACTTTGGCTTCTTTCAGAGAAGCATGTTAGTTTACATCTCTGTAGAACTGCCAAGTGTGTTCATTCTACTACAGAGCAAGTAGGGAATAGTAGCTTTTATTTTTAGCTTTCTATCAAAAGCAGCACTGCTAATTTCAGGGCATGACTCTGCTGCCGAGGGACAATGTACAGTAATTCAGATCTCCAAAAATAATTACCAATTAACAGCAATCCTCAAATTGGGTAAGTTAAGATGCAGTGTTCTCTCTTGTACCTACAGAAGGCATTGCCCAAGACTCTCCCACTGCTAAATGACAACCTGATTTATTTTCAGAGTCACATACAAATAATGCAGCTGATCAAACACCTACAGAAATCCAAGAATGCTTTCCTGAAATTCTGGCAGAGGCAGGGCAAGGAAATTAGTATTGTCAGCTCATTAGATACGTTATTTTAAGTGTACAGTAAACTCATTCCTTATCATTAACCTCACTCAAGTATTTTGCTGAACTCATGCTTGTGCCTGGTTTAAGTAATTTGAATAGATTCTGGTTTTCCTTTGCCTTGGGTGTCCTGTACAGCACTCCTTTCATACCTGAGGTACAAGTGAGCACCCACGACAAGGGGAGAACACAAAAGGACGAAAAGGTCACTTCCACCTACAGAACTGGCAGCATTTCCCCATCTCACAAGGTATTTACTTGAGCCTTTTTGGCCTAGAGGAGCTATAGATTTTATAAATTAATTTGTGTTGGAAAAAGGAGGAAGGGAAAAATCTTACCAACAACAAGGGCCAAGATGTACACAGTGCACTGTGTACAGACTTGAAAATGTAAGGTGCAATGAACAGTTAAAAAAATCAACCAGAGCACAAGACAAAAATAAAGTCATGGACACTTGAGGTTTTTCAGGTAGTGCAAATCATTCTCGTTCTGTCCATTACCACATTATCAGAAAGCAGTCTATGTGAGAGCTGTAACCTCAGGTGTTGTACTTGGACACACTGCATTTCACAGACAAAAATACATCACAGTTACGTAAGTGACCCCTCTGTCATTATGAGCAGTGGCTTTAAGAAATCATCACACATTTTAAACTAAGTAAGCAGAGCAGATTCTGGAAGTAGACAGCACTGCAGGAGGTGACCAGACACGTGCTGGCATCACACAGACTGACTGATTTCTTTGTGTTCTTACCACTACATCTCCTATGGTATAACCAGATTTGGTTATAAGCCAAAATTAACAACCTTAATTTTGATTGTCATCACAACAATCTAGACTGAAGCAAGCCCAGCATGTCCTGCCATGCCGTTCGCTTGAGGCTTCCAGTCCATGTGACTAACTGTGACCCAGGCAGAGAACAGGGAGCAGATGCTGTGCCCTGTCCCACAGCCACAGCTCTCACGGGCAGGCTGCACACAGACCAGAAGGGAACTCCAACTCTGACTCACCTTCAGTGTCCAAGGAGATAAACTGAGTGCCAACACTTACAGCTATTTTCTATTTACAAACAGCCCCTTGCTGCAAGTATATTAAAATAAGGAGCAATCCCTTCTAAATAAAGGGCACACAGGCATGCAGTAGTTATTTGTGAGAGCTACCCGATGAAAACCAGATGGCAAGGCAGAGCTTTCAGCAGTTAGCAATTTGGTGATGCTCTGCAAGACTGACAGAATTTGACAGAACTTGATAAAAAGACAGTGACATGTTCTGGCCCATACAATGACCTTACACAAGTTGTAATGTTCCCTACTTCTGAGACTTGGAATTACTTGCAAACACAGCATGTACAATCCATAAAGTATCAACATCAGCAAGGATAATCTGAGGTTGAAATGACATCAGGTGATGATAGATAAACACATTTGTAGAACCGTTCCCCAGTATATTCCTCAAAAAAGGTTTAATTGTCCCTCCAGCTGCTTCTGGCCATAACCTACAACTTTTCTGGAATCCAGTTTGGCAGAATGAGTAGAAGACTCAGTTTGTTTCGTTTTGTCTTAGTCTTAGGAGGTCATGAAGCACTTAAGCTATTATTCTCTGAACACCCAAACTAAATCTCAAAGACCATACTATGCACTTTGACAAGGAGGCCTCACATTCAAATTTAGGACCTTTAAGGGCATTCAATTCCTACACTTCCAAAGCAGTTTTGAAATGCACACTTCCAATATTCTGGTACAGAATATCCACACACAAGTGGCATCCAATGCTGGCAAAAATAAGTTTGTTGAGGACTGGCATTCCTGGTGAATTCCCAGGCCTGCTTCCATACTTTAAAGGAATGGCCATTTGCTTACCTTACAAGCACAGAGTTAACATTAAGCAACTGCACTGGTCATCTCACTGCTGTTACACACAAATGCTCAGCGTAGGTGTAAATGCAACATTTTACTGAACTACAGCAACACTGATTTGCACTTCCAAATTTTTAAAAGAACTGTTTCTAAAGTAGGCAGAGATTTTAGACAGATCCTTCTCGACATGCATTCTTTGATAAAGAAGTTCCTTTTGGGTGTTACCTGCACTGCTATATAAGAAGTCACCCTTGTTATTTAGAGCACTGCAATGCTCCAACTGCTCAGAGAACACTGCCAATTTTATCCCTGCTGCTTTGAGCTTGTATTTCTTCGACACTGTTCTTTACTTGCGAAGGATCACTTAATGAAGTAACTCCCAATTTTCCCACTGGCGACGCAGTGAGGTATTTGCACAACAGCCACACCAGTCTGTGGGCTTCCCTTCCATCCCGAGCTCCAGCGAGCACGCTGGCCGCTGGCTCCAGAGAGCAGTGCAGGTGGGGCGGGTACGTACCACGGTGCTGCCGTTGTGCATGTTGTGGGTGTCCTTGTGTGCGTGGGCACAGAAGTCGATGCAGGCGGTGACCCCTGAGAAGGGCCGGCCCGCCTGGCAGCCCAGCCGGCAGTCGGGGCCCATGTGCTCGTTCTCCACCTGCAAGGAAAGCGAACCACAGCTACTTGGGACTCCAAGAGAGGGGCTTGGAGCCCCACGGGCCACCACCCCACTGGTGACAGAGGGGAGGCAGCCAAGAAGACACAGTGCCCCTATCAAACACTGAACACTTATGGCTGGATGTCTGCAAGATAATCAGATCAGCCAGAGTCAGTGGGTGCTGAAACAGTAAACCCCATTTATTTACAATATTATCTCTAAGCCTTTTTCACATGTGCCCGGTTCAGGGCATAACTTAAACCTCAGTTCAAATACAGAGGTGCAGGGTATTAAAACCTGCCCAATGCAGCAGCCTCCCAAAGCACTGCAGGGTCTGGGGCTGCTCCTTGGCTGGAAGCACACGGCTGCTCAGAGCTGAGTGTCACAGACCTACCTGGTTCTGGAAAGCTTCCGGAGCAAGCTTCTTGTAAACCGGAGCCACGTCAGTAGCCAGCGTTTGCAAATTGTTTTCAAGAAGTTCCTCCTGCAGAGAAAGGCAACATTCTGCAGTTTGCTTTAAAAGCATCTCAGCCAGGTCAGAGGGGCCTGACAGGTCAGCCCCTACCTCATACTGTATTAGTCTGACTTCTGTCCTGCTGCCCTTTGTCACTATCCAGAATGTCTACTTTGCATGACAAGCACCGAAATTGTTAAATATAAACCCACTAAGTAACACTGGAGGGTCTCTGCTGGGGCAGAGAAACCCAGCACACGGGAACTCATCTCTGCATCATTTCCAGTACACTAAAGGAGTGAGGTGTGTGCCACACAAAACCAGAGAACCAACATCCAGAGGAGAAAAATCACACCCCACATGCGAGCGGGGATGCAACCTCAGGTCTTGTTTCAGTGTTTGCCTTAATCCAGTTGACACAGCTTGCCAAAAAGAAGCCCAGGTTTCCAACACATTTTCCTTTAATCCTATGAGAAACTTTCAGGAACATTTAATATTAATTTCAGCTCTTAGATCTTCTCTCAGAGTACATTTCTTATATTACAACAGAACTTTCATGAGGAACATTTGTTAACTATTTTGTTCTTTGGATGTGCAAAACCCAGGATCTCATGGAAATACCTCCTAGATTTGGAAATAACCTTCCCTTCCTTAGGCTAAGGCATATAAACACAGATTAGCTAGGTGGGTTTGTATGGCAGTGTCACATTCAAGCTCTTATTTACAGAAACAATCCCACAATTTTTATCCTAAGTTTTTGGTTTTCCAGAAAAATCACCAACCAACTGGGAAAGCAGAGGGTGGTGATAGACCCCCTATGTTGTTTTCCTCCAAGGACCAGGCTCTGAGACAACCACAGCTTCAGTTTTGCAAGGTGTGGAAATGAAAAAACTTGCCTTATTTGGTTTAAAAAAACGCAAACTCACTTGTCAGCACACCCTGTAAACATGCACAGGCACACCAGGAGACTCACTTTTTTTTTCCAATGCAGTGTTACATTACAAGACAACACTGTATTTTTAACTCACACCACAGTTCATCAGCTGAAGTGGCTGCTGCAAGTTTCTGAACTGCATCCTTAATTACCTATCCAACCAGGAGGGTATCTATCCCAGATACCATTCTCACCAAGTATGTTACACCCTTAACTCATCTCTTATCCAGTGTCTCAAATGATGAAGTCTTTCTGGACTCCAAAATGGTCTTTTTCTCAATTTGCTTTCTGAATCAAAAATTTAATTTTTTAATACCTCTGATCTTTATGTGATCTGCAAAATCATCAATAGCCAGTATTCACCTAAAAGAATTATCTGCTAGAAAAGCAAGCGTCCTACTGAGCCTGCTCTGACCACAGACCTACTGGAGCTGCCTCCCAGGAGAGCTGGCACAGCCCCGGGTTCCCTTAGACACACATGGAGGTGGCTGCCTTGGGTGGTTCCCCAGCTAATTCAAAACAACACGGACCTACAGAATGCTCCGTGCACAGCATTAAGACAGTGGGAGAACCTGAACACCCAGGGAACTGAAAGGACAGAGAGGGACCCGGATTCCCAAAACCAAAGAACGACCACTGAACACCGTTTTCTATAAGCTGCAAGTTTAAAACCAATTCCCTCTTGAGACAACCAGGGCCTGTTCTGCCTCAGGCAGGTGTTGAGGGAGGAGGGGCAGGGGGGCAGCTGTGCTTGAGCCCTAAGGAGGTTTGGGAATGCCCACAATGTGAGGGGACAGCCTGACGAGGAACAGCCAGGGGTTTGCTCTCATGCACCTGCGCCTAACAGGTGCTTCCGAAACTCTTCTAGGACAAAAATCAGGAGGTGAGAGGAATATTCAGCTCTGGTCAATCAGCTGATATCTCTCTTCCATGAAACAGTAGATGTTTCCCACTGTGTGTGCACAGAAAGATTACTGGCAGGGTAACCTCCACAGAGGGCCTAACACCTGAGTACCAGTGTCTCAAGGTGTGCCAATGGGATACTTTTATCCAGGAGTTCCACAGGGAAGGGGGGTAACAGACACCTACAGTCAAAACAAAAGGCACTTTCCAGTCACTCTGAGGAGCACCTGTTCACCAGGCAGTGGTTATCAGCTTACAACACTTTTACTCCTTCACAGAAGTTGTGTTACTTCACACAATCCATCGTTATTTTCTGTGCTACCACACCTTTATGACACCACTAACACTCATAACCAGCAATTAACAGTACCATTTCACTGCATTATGTTTTAGCATATCCGTTCCTTCAAAACCATGCTGTTCACAGAAAGAAAGCCACTTATTCTTGGTGACAGAGGGAAGCCCAGAGTGTTAGCTGGTCCTACAAAAGCAGGAAAGCAGTGCAACCCCAAGGTACAGCATTTCCTATGGCAAGGCAGAAGGCCTGAATCTCTGAGCTCCAGGCTTGGCCCTTAGAGAACACCCTCAAGCTGTATTTTACACTTCCGAAGGAGGAATGTTTCACAAAGGTTACAAAGGGAGCTAAATATGCACAAAAGCATTTAAGGATAATTGTAGGGTATTTAAATACACAGTAAGTGATAGTTTTCATTCAGTAGAATAATGACTCTATATATTATAGTTACAAAAGCATCACTGGCTGCATGTCTGTGATAAGCTCTGCATACTTGTATGAGAGAAAAGGGGTGGAGATCCACAGATTCCACTTTAATTCTGAAAATCACCAGAACAGGTATTTGGAGAGGAAAAAAAAAGAAAAAATCTTACTTGTTTAGGGTCATCAGTGAGAAGTCTAAACTTCCTGGGGTTTTTGCTCCTGGCAAACTTACAGCCATTGAAATACATACTCCATGAACAGCCAAATGAGAAGGATGCTCCACAAGTTTCTGGGTCAAGTCCTTGACATGCACAAGTACGACTAGGAAAGGAAATAAAGGTATGTCAGGTCAGCTGGCAACACAGGCCTTGGGTCTGGGGTTTTTCAGGTCAGTGCTATTTGCTGGTTTTTTTATAATACAGAGAATTACAACAAAGGAATTCATAAAATACATGGCTTAACCAGATATTTTCTGTTAAGGAAATACTCATGTGTAGAGGGCTGGCTTTTCTCCCCAGGAAGACAGTCTCAACTCCCCCAAGACCGAGTTCTGGGAAATAAATATAAATACTCAGTTATAGCTCTATAAATACATCCATGCTACTTTCATTTTGAATTCTCCAGTCAGATAACATTTTTCTCTAGGAAAATAGCCCTGCAGCTAAAGGTTACTCCCAAGTCCAATAGTTACTGTGTTGTGTGCAGCAATACCATTAATTCCAAATTGATCTGACTTTCAAAGGGGACCCTTTAAGAACACAAGCATTAGATTCAGGTCCCTGTACAGCTACTAGAGTCTGCTAAATGGGCTACACAGAAATCAGCGCAGAGGCATTACTGCAGTTGCAGTATATTCTCTTACTAAACAAACAATTCCTCTCGGAGGCAAAGAGAGGAAGATCCTGGTTCCAAGTGTTCAGCCTATGCAACAAGTCCAATGCCACCTTCTCCGCAGCTCACAGCCAGCCCTCTCCTTGGGCATGGCAGGTACAGAGCCTTTTCTCTGGGAAAAGCCAGGCCACTGAGGTGACACCCAGTGATTTGGAATTTTGGCCAAGCTTGGTTCTCAGCTGGCCCCTGGGAGCCCTCCCGCCCAGAAGGAGGATGGATGAAGCGACTCACTCCTCGTTGAGCGCGCACCGGCGGCTCGTGGGGCAGCCGTACTTGCGCAGACTCTGCGTCAGCTCCTTGTACAGGGTGTCTGCCAGGAGGTGAGGGATGCCCTCCCACGCCAGGATGAGGATCACGATCACGGCTGTCTGGCAGTGATGTCCCGCCCGCTGCCGCACCAGGCACAGCAGCTTCTCCTCGTCGCTGCTCCTTCGGATCACCTGGAACAACCACCACGGTTACTCTCTGACAAGCACAGGAAACAAACACCTCATGAGCTGCTCTCCTCTGGGACACATCAGGCCTGGAAAAGCAAGAAATCCTGCTGCCTGAAGAGCGTCCACCAGGACAGCAGCGCACACTCATGTGGGTACAACATGATTCTGCGTTGCTTTCTTACCTGCAGAAGAAACAGCAGTACACTTTAAAGGAGGAGAAGTATTTTAGGTGTTGCACACAAACAATAAAGAAGATGCATTAAAAGGAAAGTAACCTCTAGGAGGAAACAACAATCCTGAAACAACAGATCCACTGAGAACCCAACAGCTACCTTGAAACTAAGGCAGAAAACATAGTGCAAAACCCCAGAAGGCAGGTACACACCCCACAAAAGCACACGTGGCCATGTGTCAGAACAGCTACCAGTGTTACACTTCAATAGCTAAGATGGTTCTCACCCTGCAAAGAAAGGTAAGAAAGCAATGAACACAATGAAAATAGACTGAGTTCTTAGTGAGGGAAGCAATGCAATTTTTTCAGGACATATCCCTAGACTACCTACATTAAAGCTCTTAGAGTGGTGAAGCTGTTACTACGCTGTATGATGTACAAAGCAATCTTTGTCAACTTTATCCCTCAAATTAGAGACAAACCAGTATGGAACAGTACAGTACACCACTGAATAAAAAAGGGGGAAACTGTCAAAGAACTAGACAGCCCTACTCCCACATATTTAGGAATTTGCCACAATCTGGAAGAGTTGTATTTAAGACCTACAAAAAAGGCATTAAAGATAGGTAGTAGAGAACACGGTCTTTGAAATACTTTTAACCTTCCAACACGTTTCAGCCAGCATAGCCTGTACAAGGCATCCAGCAAAGGTGCCCCCACTCCAGTGGGAAGCTCCAAACCCCTCAGGCAGAGGCTTCATCCTCCTCCTCAGCTGTCCCATGTGGGCTGGGGACCTGCCTGGCTCTTGCTGTGTGAGCACCAGCCCCTGCACTGCACAGCCCTCTGGCAGCTCCACCTCAGCACTGGCTCTGGGCAAGCAGCAGGTCACCCTGGCCTTCCCCCCAGCACCCCTCTCCTTCTGCAGAGCTCCCACAGAGAACAGCCCCAGTCACGGACCAGAAAAGCAGGAAGGCAACAGTTCTGGAAAACCTCTAACCTTCCGAGTGTTCAGGCAGATTGTCTACTGGACTGATGTCAAAGCTGCTGTGCTGTCAGATGGACAGCTGTCATTCATGAGTGAGCCCTGACCTGATCACCTCTGAATATCTGAATCATTTGAACCCATGAAAAGCAGGGACCAAAGCGCAGTCACAATTCATCTGCAAATGAAAAGGTTGGCAACAGCTGAACAGGAAGGAAGAAGCAAGCTTGAAGTTCATTTGTGTTGAGAGAAAGCACCACCCTTCTACAGCTCATCACGCACTCTTACAATCAGCCTTGGGCTTACTCATTTTCTGGTTAAGTGGCTCTGAGACATCATTCCTCAGAAGGCATCTTGGTCGTGACTGACCAACAGTTCAGTATGCTTTATAAAGAAAGAAAAATAATCCAACTCATTAACATTTCAGTGAGGTTTGCAGCAAATCTATTATGGCTGATAGGCAGTACAGGTTACTCATGTCAGTGAGTTTACATTCCTGAGGCAGCCCGGTTTCTTCTAGTCAGAAGAACAACTTACATTTGTTACTCAGTGTGAAGTGATGCTTCTATCTTTTTCTCTTAGTTCTAGACTAACTCAAATAACAGTCTGGTACTGTACAATGTCAGGTTGCCCTTTTTAAGTTCTCATGTAGCTCTAAACTGAAAACACACAGACCAGTAAAAATGACACATGAACGCAATGGAAATCTATAGCTTCCTTCAAACTAAGACCACGCTTTCCTGGAGGTAAGTATAGCTGGAATTTGCTTCATTATGCTCACAGGAGAGAATGCAATACTCTCACTGGACCTAGAACCGTTTTACAATGCGTCACCTTCTGGGCCACAAAGGTAGTGATGAACTGAGCCTCTCTTGTGCAATATGATAAACCCACAGCAAAGCACTTTGGGGCGGGACAGCTGAACTCGAGTGTTTCCTCACACTGGGAGCAACGCACAAATCAGCTGGCAAACCTTGTGTCCAAAGGCTTTGGGTATTACTCATGATTTCTGTGATGTAGTTAACAAGAGTGATAAAGTAAATCATTTAATGCTTCAGTTTGTTTAATTTTGGTCCCTGATGCATTTACAAGGAAGGAGAAAGTAAACATTTGTTAAGCAGAGGAAATTTAAAGCCAGGATTTTAGAATGGGAAAGTAAGCTTTCCCCTGCAATTACTTTTCCACACAAACTAACCATGACTTCTGAGTGACTCACGCAGAAAAATAACATAATCAACAAACCAGACTTGTTCAAGTTTGTGAAGCATTATGTAACACTTCAATGCAACCAAGAAGAAATGGTCTCAAGTTGCCCCAAGGAAGGTTTAAATTGGGTATTAGGAAAAATTCGTTCACAGAACAAACTGCCCAACCCTGGCACAGGCTGCCCTGAGCAGTGGTGGAGTCTCCATCTCTGAAGGGATTTAAAAGACTGTACCTGTGGTGTTTAGGGCCACAGTTTAGTGGTGGCCTTGGCCTTGCTGGGTTAATGGCTGGACTCAATCTTAGAGATCTTCTCCAGCCTAAATGATTCTGTATTGCCACAGTCAGGTTTTTGCAGGTATGTAGGGTCAGTTTACCTTGAACTGGTTTCAGTAAGTACCAGATGTCATGAGTACTAAGTATCCATCAAGACTCTCATATTAACAACAAATAATCTGTTTCAGGTGCACTTCAGGAAAGCAACAAGACCTACCAAACTCCCCCCCAATGCTCCATCAACACCCAGCAGCCCTGCTCTGCAGTCACAGCTGGCATGAAGTTCCCTGCTGGCGCTCCCTCACCTGTGTGCCAACACAGCCTTGCCCAGGGCAAAAGGGAACACCAAAACAGGACCCAGCTCCTTGCAAAGAGCTTCCTTATGCACACACAGCACTACCTAGACCACCCTTGAAGGTGGCTAATTTGGGCAGGACACTCGGTTATTCGGATCACTCTTAATCAAACCCCAGTTTTGCCCATCCTTCTGGTGCTGCAGCTGTGCCCCACCAGTGCCACATTTGGCTATCCAGATGTCCTTGTTGATGTGAGCGCCCAATGAAAAGCAGCAACTCCAGTAATTCATGTTCTCAGCTAGCCCAGGCAGTCTCAAGTGAGAACACGAGCAAGCCTTCGAGGTAGGCACAGCCAGCCAGCTCAGACAAACACAACCAGCAGCTATTGTGGCAACATAGCACAGCTATGCTGTTTCTACAAGGCACAAAGGTCTAAGCTTACCCAATTTGCTTACCAGAAAACACAAGCCAAAAGCTACAACGGGTTTACTGAAGAGGTGCCACACGCAGCAGAATTTGCTCCAGCAATTTAGCAACAAGTTGTGGGATACACAAGAGGATAAGTGAGGGTTAAAAGTCAGGCTGACCACTCAGTACCTCCACCTGCCCTTCGGTTCTGCTGTGCTTCCCTGGGCAGAGGGATCAGACTCTGCCAGGATCCCAGCCTGGGGGCAGCAAGCTCTCATCGAGGCACAACCATGTTCCGTGTTTTCTTTGTTCCTTCCCAGTAATTCTCACCAGTTTCTTTTGCTGCTTCCATGACAACTGAACACTGAAGCTTTGTCTAACAAACCATTATCTCAAGCAGTAACAACATCCACCGAGTACATGAAGCTACCACACTTTTTGTGTGACTTTGTATTTATCAAGTGAGTTTTACCTATTATTTTTATTGGCCATCTGTTTTGGATCAGAAGTCATGATGTGCGTCCCTCCCCTTCATCATCCTGAACAACTCTGTAACCAGCAGTTTGGCACCTCAGCATCTCCCACTTTTTTCAAGCCATTTACAAATGGTTTGCAATGAACAATCAAAGTTACACTGTCAGTAAAACCTGCTCCAGCTGTCCAAATGCTCGAGTTCTACTTCCTTGGCAGGAGCTCTAGAACAAGGGTAAGCCCACTGTGAATAAAAATGTCCTCAGTCATAAGCCAGTCTGCCTAAATTAGCATGTATACAACATGTGGATGAGGAATTAACTTTGCAATTACGATTGCCAGAAAGAGCTGTGCTAACTTTAACATGATATAAACCAGACACCATCAGCAAAGAGCACTACATTTTAATAGTGAGTTAAAAACACTGCTATAAATTGCTGGATTAAAAAAACCCAACAGAACCAACAAAAAGGTCCTCTTATGTTTTTCTCATCTCCATGAAGTTCCACTGCAGTATTCCCTCCAGCCCGTTCTGAATCTCTTCAGTGAAATAACCGTGTCTCCTTTGCAGGATATCAGTAGTTGATTTGAAAGGGAGAACATATTCAAGTGTTCCCTGTCATTTCCTGAAACAGAAGACTCCTTTAGAACACCGTGGCTCCGAGTTTGCTAAGCTGCACGTTTTGCCTCCGTACAGAATTTGGGCATGGAAACCTCTCTCCACAGGATGAGACTCTGCTGAGCTACAATTCCCTGATGACCTACACCAGTGCGAGGTGCTGGTCACACCTGCTGCTGCTGCTCTGGCAGGTGATGCTGGGACACAGCAGGACAAATGCTCTGCCTTGGTGTGGAAGTGACTCCACCCTCTCTTTTCCTGATCACACATTAAACCCTTTTCTCACTGCAAAGTGTTGTATCCTTTTATTCTCAGCATGTCTAAGATATTAAAATGTAAATAAGCTCCACTTTGCTAAATTCTCAGTACTAGCAGTCTACACTGCCAATCCAACACCATGAATTCCTCGGGCATTTTCACAGGAACATCACAGGAGTGCAGTACCTGCCCCGGTCACAGGTGAGCAGAGTGCAGCACACCCAGGGGCAGGGAGTCTCCTGCAGTCCTGCCCCCAGCAGGGTACAAGTGAGCACAGAGCTCAGCTGGCAAAGCCCTTCCCCTCCTCACCCCCTCCAGCCTCCCTCTGCCACACTGCAGCCCAAGGGAGCTGCCCTGGGGGTGTTCTCATCACTGATAACAACTCAAACGCCTGCTCTTTCATAATATTTCTTTGTTTACCTTAATAGAGCTTTTCTCTTCCATTTTTACTCTATTAAGATATCTGAGTCGTTCTTCATGTTAAATAAAAGCATTTTAATATAATTTCCTTCCTAAACTATGCAAATGTTTCAATAATTTGAATCCCAAAGCATTGCAGCACTTAAAGAACAGCTGTACTTTGGATGATGTTCCAAACATTTTTGTCCCAATTAAGCTCCTCTAATTCTGTATTTGGCAAACAGTGCAAATAGTGCCTGCACAGCTACACATACACTAACATAATGTGTTACAACACTAAGGCAAGAGAGGGATGCTCCAATTCAACACTGTCCAAAAAGGTGAACAAAACCCTCACCAACCACTCCCTCCATCTGCTAAAATTAATCTCCTTCTAGACTTCTTCTAAGGAGAACATGATTTAACCATAAAGATAGTTCAATAAATGAAATAAAAGCACGAGGTACAGTAAGCTGTTCAAAGCAAAATGGAACTGCATATCCTACTTAAACCTGTATCCAGGATACAGCCAGTCCAGCAGAATTTACTTTAAAGTCCGTTTCAACTCTATTGCCAGAATGTCCCACTCATGTTCCAAAGAACAGGAGTTCCCCTGTCCCCTCACCCACAGGGCTGCACCAGAGCCTCCCAACCACATCACTGCCACACAGGACACAGAACATGAGCTGATGCCTTTAATAAGCCACACACTCTTCTAACACCGACAATAACTGAGATGGAGAGAGCCAGAGGAGGTTTGACTTCTCACTTTTCTCACTTTCTCAAGTCCCAGTTTCCATGCCTTTCTCAGCTCAAACCAAACTAGCAAACTGACAAAAATATCTGTGTCTATAGAACAATTTATTGTTATTAAGGCTTAGGATTCCACAAATTGTAGTTTCTGGAATTTAGCTAAAAATCCCCATCAGTTCAGTGAGCTAGAAAACCTTGACTAGAACAGCAGACTATCTAAGCATTACTTTAAAAACATTAATTTCAGTGGCTAATACCAGGTTTGTGTCTGTACAGGACTGTAATTTCAAGTTTAACTATATTTTCAAAGTATTTCTAATGAGGGCTTTTTATCTGTCTTTATTCTACCTCTGGTTTTTTTAATATAGCCTACTAATAGACAACATCAAGAAAATAAAGATCTGTCAAGCTATAAATAAAAAAGTAGCAAAAGGCAAACAGTGCACAAGCAAAAATTTAAGAACAGATCATCCAAGTGTAAAAAAAAACGAAAAATCAAAACTCCCCAACAAACCAAGGAAAAACAGCCTCAGAAAAGACAAGGCTCAAGACGTTCGCAAACAAGGAGTTTGGGAAGACTCCCACGTCAGAAACCTTCCTCACAGGGGACAGCCAAGGATTTTTTTCTGAATTAAAGCCCTGACGAAAATGATTAGAGGACAGTAGTGAAAAGACCCCACAACCCAAACAACTGTCTCCCCCACCAAACAGCAGCAATCTGCCAAGTTCAGATGATCTCCAAAGAACCTCAAGGAAAAAGGCAGATAAAATTCATTGCAGATGTATGCAGTTAATACTCACGGTGAACACAACTCCGTTTATAGACAGATGGAGTTGGGCATTACCATGCAGGAATGAGAATCTGGTATAATGACTGAAAGCACTATGAAAATGCCAAACCCCTGCTCTGCAACAGTGACAAAGCAAAAACAACTGCAAAGAATTCTTGGGAATAGAGCACAGTGCTGAAATCACTACACCAGCACTTTAAATCCCAGCAGAAGAGAACAGGAAGGAAAAGGAGGAATAAAGATGGCAACATTTACAAAAGGCAGCCAAACAAAAGCACTGCCTGCAGCTCTGGAAGCACAAAGCTGCGAATTACTGGAACCCCAGTGTGCCCTGTGCTCACACATTGTGCTACTGGTTGGCCGTGGGGACGTGGGCAAAGTGAACCTCAGGCTCAGCTGCCCCTTCTGTCATTTCTTATCTCACCTTCTTCCACAGCTGGAGCCTTAAAAATGATATTGCAACTCCAAATAAAGACATGAGATAGCAGTGATAGCTTAGGTGATCCGGGCCAACATGCCCTGACACCAGAAGGAACCCACACGATATGGATTTAACCCAGAAAACATTCAGCCCTCAAAGCTCATACACAGAAGGACAAAGTATCATTCTAAAACATAACATTCAAAAGAATACAGAAGAGATGCTTATCAAAAGAAGAGCCAGAAAGAAAAGCTCCTGCAAGTTTATGATAAATCCAAAGAGACTGTCAGCTCCTTTTAGGGGAACAGAGCGTCTCAGTAAATGTTTAACACACCAGGTGGATGTTTGGAGTCACTTCAGCAAAAACAACTTCAGGAATCAGTATCATGGAATGCAGTCACCAGCAGAAGAATGTATGGACACAGGTATTTTAGAAAGCCTCCTTTCAACTTAAAATGTTTCTAATGAACCAATAAGACAAACTAGCAGAAATAGGGAAAAATAATTGGGAAAGAACAGTTGTGATAGCAGATCATACCCAATTTTGTCTCCTGTTTCCTTCAGCAGAGCTCCATGACACTGCTCTCAGCAGCCCTGAGGGCAATGGGGTGTCCATCTGCAAAGCAGAGAGGAGTGTCCCAGAGGACACTGCAAAGGAGCAGGTGACAGTCTCTGTGCAGCTGCAGGGACCAAAGACACTGCAAACATTTCTCACACGCTTGCAAGTAAATCTCACCACCAGGTTTCTCTGGTCTTCGCCAAAACCCAGGTGTGCTCCACAGAAGGATTAAAATTAGCACTGCCAATGACAAGTTAATGCAACACATTAGGAGTATCAGCTAAAATGTGCATTTCATGCAGGATGAAACAGTTCCAGAGAGGAGGTACCAGTGATCTCCTTCCCTCCCTTGTACCGAACAGTCACACAGTAACAGCAGACTTGAAAAGCACTCATCCTCCTTAGTGGTGAACTTCCATACAGCCACTGCTCCCCTCAACTTGAATGAAATGAGCACTAAATCTTATACTCACAAACATTTAACATAGAGAAATGTGAAATTCTGAACTGGAAAGCGGGTCCCCATACCCCAAAGCAGCCTTCTCTGCAGGCACCCCAGTGCTGTACACATGGGACACCTGCAGCCATGCACAAGTGCAATAAATGTAATTTCTGCCATATAAAGGACAGGGTGTTGATGCTGGCAACAAAGACCAAGGTTAAAACTTAGTTTTAAATGCCTTCTTCCTTTCAACTGCTCACAACTGTTTCTAAGGCAAGATTTTTAACTCCTGTTCTCTGTTAAAACTGAGTGTTCTATTTAGCTGAAACACTGAGAACAATCTTTCCATTCTTTTTGGGTCAGTTGTTTATGAAAGCACTTCTACAAGTTTTTTTTCTTGGATGCTGGATTTGCTATTAAACATTATCTGAAGCACAAGGACATGTGATACCATTCTGAAAAACAGTTTGCGTTGAGTCTGATGAACACACTGACTGCTCCAAACATAAGCAGCAAACCTTTAACATGCAAATTCACTCAGGTACAATACTCAAGAACCTTGGTTTTGTCACATGGTTACAGACACTACCCTACCGACTGCACAGTCACCATCAGTTTTTTCAATCGAGTCTGAAATTCCTAAATACAGCAATACATTTTTTCTTTTAACAATCGAGTTCATATTATTTTCCAAAAGTCAGTTTACTGATTTCCAGTCTACTTTTTACCTCCCTCAGTGGTTTCAGCAAAGATTAAGGACAATCAATTCTTTCCAAGCTCTCTCCTGGAGCCTCTGTCCATTATCTCATTTCCTGGCTCCTATGAAGCAATGCAAGACGTGACTCTGATGAAAACTATCCTCCTAACACATTTTCAAAGAGAGTTCACTTCCTCAAAGAGTGATGAACTCCTTGGCATATGAGACAGAAATTCCTCATCCATCACATTCTTCTCTTCAGGTGTTCATACAAATAAGGGGTTTAAAAAATGTTACTGGATAGTTTTCCAACTCCCCCAAGCAACCCTCCCTTCTTTTCTCTTTCACAATTCCCAATGACATTTCCCAAGACACTCCAACTTTCACACACTGTCAGGGTGTTCTTACCCCTGATCATCTCTGCTGGCTCTGTTAAGCCCCTCTCCTTCACACTCATTCAAACCACATACCACAAACTGCACCACACCTTAAATTAAAACAAAAGTAATAAAATTGCTTTCCTTAGTTTCATCCTTCTGGCAGACCTTGCAATCAATTAAAGAACCAGATCTTTACTGAAGATCAGATTATATTTGAGCTCAAGGACTGCACATCATTTGATACTTAAAAACCACATAAAACTTTGATTTAACAAAAACTTACCCACTTGGCAATTGGACACCCCTGAGAGCTTTTTCCTTCCTTTCCTGTATAAACCACTACCTCTATTCTTACAGCACTTCCTTTTGCTCCATACCTGCATTTAAAAGAGTTCATGAGTAAAACAAACTGCTGTAGGCCATTTCAAAACAGGAAACATTTTCAATAAAGGGTAACCAATTTATTCTTACTTTACTGAGAACAGAACAAAACATTAAGTCAAAAACATACTTGTAAGTTTAAAATCCTATTTGCAAGAGCGGTTTTTGACACCTCTTCTGGTAACAAACTTCTGCCACCAAGGAAATATAATTTGGGCAAGAAAACATTGTCTGCCTGTAAATTCTAGTGCACTTAGTGACTAATGTGACCTTTTTCCTTCCAGTTTGCCACAGCTTCTCTGCATGTTGGGACAGCAGAAAACCTGTTTTTGCCAGCGGCTGGTCTCTGTCCTTCCTACTGAGACCTCCGAGCGTGCTGCACTGGAACTACAACCCTGAAGGTGCAAGGGCTCAGAAAAGACACACAAGTTTGGAACTGAGACACTCGTGCTCACCTCATGCACATCTGAACAAAACACTTTAGAAATGAGTACTACAAAAAGCTTTAAAAAAACAAAGCTCAACACAGCCCTTTGTTTCTGAGAGCTCTACTTCTGCACTGTTCAGACAGTCAAAACTCCTGTGAGCATTAAAAGCTGAGTTTTCCTCACCTGTTCTCCATGATTTCTCTCACAGCAGCAACACTTGGTCCTGTCCCGAGGTGTGTGTAATAGGGGCCTTCATCTTTCTCTATAATTTGCTCTGTAAGCAGGCAGAGAAAACTAAGTCAGCACATAGAAAATTTATTTACTGCATTAAAAGTAAACTCAGAAATGATTTAGAGACACCTTCCAACTGAAATTACAATACCCTGAAATGAAATTAATAGAGTATAACAGGCTTCTCTCCTCAGAAAAAATGTTACACTTTTCACCTCCTATTAATCTGCTATTATTTTAATAAGTAACCCTAATTATAGCAACATTTTGCATTCTTTACAAGTTTTCATTATAGGAGCTGATATGTATTGACTAAGTAAGAGTCCCGATAATAATTTCTTACCAGAAACAATAATTTATTTTAGACAAAGGGGAATTGAGGAGAAAAAAAAAAAAGAAGTTAACTGACAGTCACACTACAGAACTGAAAACATAGTCCAGGCCTCTCAACTAGCTCTCAGTTGATTCAGAACAGGAAAGCAAATAACATCTGCCGGTGTACAACTGTTGTTAAGTATGACTTTCTTTCCATCTGTGCTCTTGGACAGTGACAACACAGCAGGTACCACCCTCAACCAAGCTGCCTTTGGTCTGGGACATCCTTCCCCAGCCACTCAGGCAGAAGCTAGTCCTAAACCACCAAAATCAGAACCTGATATACTGCAGATAAATACACATAAAGCACAAGTCAGCAGTGGCAGGGGAGCAAACAGAACAACTCCTTTTCCTCTTGGGTTTAAATTTAAGTGGAAGATGTAAACCTGCCAGTTGTAAAACCAAAAATATTCAATTCCGCTGTGCTTTGCAGGCCCAAAGAACACCAAGCAACAGTTACAGAAAAGGGAAAAACTAATTTCCTCCTGTTTTCTGATAGTGAAGCACTGATCCTTTTGCAACAGCTGCCACGTCTGATTCCTCACATTAAAGGGAACAGCACGAGCACATCTCCATCTGAACAGTACAGGCAAAAGCGAGCAAAACCACTTACCAACACAGTCACAAGTTGGCAATTCAGCCTGTCCTTTTTTTGTAGGTGTATCTATTAAATTCTTTGTAGGGGTATCAAGAAACTTCATAGGTGATTCAAGGAAACTGCTGAGCGTGTTTTTCGATGGGGAACACCCTGAGTCGCCCGTGCTCCGTGTGCGGTCAGCACCCAAACTGGATGACGTCAGGACAGTCACCTCGCCCACACATTCCATATGCCTGAGAGCTTCGGCACAACCCGGTACCCGGGCCCCTCCGCAGGGCACAGGCAGCACCTGTGACTTTGGGGCTGCCCGTCTGCCCTGCTGGACGCAGGCTTCGTTCTCACCGCACACCTCCTTAGCTCTCGGGTCAGACTCGGTAAGGGCTGGAGGCAAAGGATGCGCCTGACTGCCAGTCGCTGTCGGCTGTACCTGAGAATTGCATTGTTTTGTAAACATCTGGAGGTTTTCAGTTGGTCTGTTCGACGAGGACACCGTTTCCAGCTGTGAAACGGCCAGAGCATTTCGGGAGGACAGGTCGCTATGTTGGCCGCACATAACAACTTCACTTCTCACGGTGTCAGCGCCCAGCGGGTCCCGCGAGCCTGCAGTTTTCATCTGCTCATTCACCACTTCACAGCCAACCAACCTGTCTTTTTTTTTCTCTTGCAGTGCCTCAGGTAAACATCTGTGGAATTTTATCTGTGTTTGTGGGAGAAATAATCTAGTTTTTTCCTGCGATGCTGAAGTATTTTGACTCAGTGCTCTCTGTACTTTGGTTCTTGGAGATTTTTTTTCCAGCTGAGCTATTCTGGAGTCCTGGGGCATGGTTTGACCAAGCTTGTGCAGTTTTGATGATATCCAAATGTCCTGCAAGTCGCTGTGCTGGCATGACAGCAGCTCTAGCTGGTTCTGATTATTTTGTTGATAGCGTGCTTCTTGAGGCTTCTTTTTGTGTCTTGGTTTCCATGGCACAGCACTTCCTTTCTTATTTGTTGCTTGTTTTTGCTTTAACAGTAAGGAACTATAGTTATGCTTAAAAAGTACAGATTCTTTTTTCTGCAACACATCTTGGTTATATTTTGGCTGCCTCTCATGTGATATTAGATGAATCAGTGATGTCTTTATGTCGTTCTTCTGCTCTGAATTTGCCCGGTTTGATTCAATCAGTGCTGCAAGCTGAGTTAGTTGTGCAGCTACATCCTCTTCATCTTGACTGTGAATTCCTTCTTTAATCAAAGAACCGGCTTTCAAGTTCAAATCATTACGGGCTGGCTTTTGCTCTAACTGGCCAAGAGTTTCCAAGTTGTTCCCTGTTTGCTGGACCTCATGTGAAGCACTGCAATACTGCGCAAGGGCAATGGGATCGTGAGCGCAATTGTCCTTGGTAGTACATCCTGGAAGTGATGTTGCATCAGGTGTTAAGTCAGATAAAGTTTTGGTATCTCCTGGGGATAACGGTAGTTTATACACCTCCCCAGTCAGACTGGCAGGTTTATCATGTAATTCAGAGACTGGGCTTTGGCCATTGTATAACACTGCCTTATTAGGGAGCTGCTTCTGCGAGTGAGCGCAGTGAGCCAGGAGCTGCTGCTCATTCTGTAAGTAAGTGTCTTTGATCTCTTTCAGTGCAGAAGATGTGCAGGAGGATGAGATATCCCTTTCAAAACTATGCAGCAAGTTGGAAGTTGTTTCTCCTGTACATTCAGTACTCGCAGTTTTAGCTGGTGAAGTTGTTTCTAGAGGGGCTTCAGATAACTGCGTTAAAGCTTCAATAGCGACAACCTGCTCCACGGTTAAATTTCTGGTTTTAATCAGGGACAGGAAAGTTGGCTGGAGTGTAGAATTCTCAGGCTGTGTCTCCACGGTAGGTGCTTTAAAGCCTTCCTTCCCTGCCTGCAGTTCCCCTTCAGGCAGGGGAGGACAACACAAGCTTTCCTGCAGACCCAAGATGGAACCTGCCTGTGAAAGGGACTTCTCAAAATCCTCAGAGACACTGCACGTGCAGTGCTCCTCTTTCATTGAAACACTTCCTTGGGTTTGTGGGTGAACACAGCCGAGGCCAGTCATCAGAGCGTTTACTGTGTTATTCACATCGGTACCTTCCGTCCACTGCAGGTGGGAGTTGCTTGTCAAGTCTGTCCTTTCCTCTGCGGATACTTTTTCCAGAGAAGCAGCTGCTTCTGGTGGTGAATAATGCAGGGGTTTGATGCCATTTCGTGTGGTCTGTGCAAAGGATTTTTTTGGCTCAGCTAACTGACTGGGAGAGACTGCTCTGCCACCGTCTCCGGCATGTTTCAAGGGTTGGGTGCCCGGCACAGCTCCGTGGATGTCGCCATTGACGTGGGCACCGAAAGATGGCTTCTCGTGATGTGCCCACTGCTCTGCTTCCAGGCCAGTCATTCTTTCCTTCTCCTTGCACTGCACATTCTCAATGGGCACTGCTTGGTTTGTTTTCACCCTGTATTTTTCGCCATGACCACATATACTGCATTCCATGAGTTCCGGTCTGCGGCCATTTACTGGTTTGTTTTCTAAATTTGCCTGTAAGTAATAATAAAAAAGGTTGTTATAACAGCTGTTCAAAACCATTAAAAATAAGCATAAGATTTACAGCAATTAAACCCCACTTTGACAGATACAAGGAATACCCTAATTAAGGGCAGGCACAGACACTGGGAAAAAAACAAACAGGAAGCTATAAAAACCCCTGAAGGCTACAGACCCTACCCATATTTATAGCTATTTCCCCCCACACTCCTGAGGGGCAGAGGAAGAAAGTGTGTACATGTGGGTGGTGGTGGGAGACCAAAGAAGTGATGGACAGACAAAGAATGTTAGCATTGAGAACCAGACGTAAGGACTCAATTTTTAATGAATTTGCATAAGCAGATGAAAACCTCCCTTGAGTTAAAAGCAGGATTGAAATCTTAAGACTTGTACCTTGTACCACAAAGTTCAGCAGTAATTTGGCATAATTGTATTGATTTGACTAGACCAATAAACTGACTAAACCAATATTCCACTTGGCTGGCCGTTAGAGCTAAGTCTGAAAACCAGCCCTTCTTGCTTCAAGTCCGCAAAAAAATTACAACCCCTGAGCTGAAATGAATAGCAATCTCAGAAACTCACAGCAGCTCACCTGGAGGTCAGTTTTGAACAGTGTGCTCAGCTTCTGTATTTAGATGGACATCTCCAGTTTGTCAACACCATTTTAGTAAATACTAAATATTATTATTTCATTAAATGTTCTTCCCCTTCGCTGATACCGTACAATTCAAGTGGTAGAGGCAGTATCAAAATCTAGCTAGAGTCAGAATATTGTGCCCTGGAAAGAATATGCCCATGGGCCCCAAGACAGTAGTATGGATATGAAGTAAAGAGTTATGCAAAGTAAAAAACAGTTAAGGCAGAAACAGCAATAAATGCAGGAATCCAATTTTTTGTTATGCTAAGCAAATTTTATTTCTATTTATATCAAATTTCCTTTTAGAAAATAATTTTAAGTCACAATAGACAGTGCTGGTACTTAACCTGATTGTAACATCTAAGGGTTCTTTAAATCATCTGCAGCCTTAAGCTCTGCTTACAAAAAACCCAGGACTACTTCTCAGATCAGATCTCAGTATACAACTGGCTAATTAATCCCTTGTTGGCCCAGCACATCATAGCAGTGCCCAGAAAATACCACCCAATTCAATGAAAACCATTCAGGCAAATCAGACATGGTTCTGCAGTCCTACCAACTAAAAGGTACGGAGTTCTCTTAGAAAGCAACTCAAAAAAACCACAAATGCAAACTGGATTTATGACTAATTATAACCATTAACATGGAATAGCCAAAAACCCCCATCCAAAGCAGGCACACAGCGCCAGCTCCATCTGGAGCTCAGTGTTCACCTCACAACTGATAAAGCATAAACCCAGGAATCCAGAGGCATCAAAATCTCATGGAAACGTTAGATAAAAATGTGTCCAGCACCAAGGCAAACCTAGAGAACTTACACAAAAGACTCCTTATTTCATGTTTTCATTACACACAGATCCTGGCTAACAGTCTGTAAGCCTAAGCTCCTCTGGATCCCAGTGATTTTCCATGAATGATTCCCAGACGCAGGGATCACTGAGCAGTTTCTAAGGGATCCCAAAAGCTACACAGGGTAAACACTTCTATTGCATCACACAAGTCTCTACAACCGTACCAGAAAATATTTTAAGGGTCCACCACAGAGAAGTAAACCCCCCCAATTCTGTACGTGTGCAAAAGCTGAATTTCAATTACCTTAACTTCAGAAAGAAGCAGAATATGAAATTGCTGCTCTTTCTTCAGCAAGTGTATCTAATACCTCTACCAATCCAAAAGCTGTCCCAACCATGTAAAACTGTTACTAAAAAATATTTAATCAGACAATTAGAAGGCTGAGGAGATAGAATCAAATAGATTAAAACTAATTCCCCCTCTGCACATTGTCAAAAGGACACACTATGTATTGCCTTCATTGTTAGAAGAATTGTTCCCTACATTAAAAAAAAAACAATAACCTAAGTCTGGTAGTTTGGGAGCAAGGAGAGGTGCGGGCAAGGAGGAAGGTCCATCCACGATTAGCAAAGATGAGATGATGTGACACAGAATCCACTGGCAGCACTCAGTACAGAAGTGTCATCACACTCCTCTCAACTAGGTTGTTCCTCAATAAAATCCCTCATCTGACCAAAAAGCACCGATGTGCTCAAAATTACTACAGATATCCCCTAAGCTGCTAGCAGTGCACAGGTGCAGTGCTGTGTCCCTCCAAGGCCCCAGCGATCCCAGCAGCAAAGTGGGATTACTTTTAAAATAAAATCATTCCTCTTACGTATTTTCCACTAACAGTACTGCAAGCTGCCCACACGCAATGAGGAACAGAAAAGAACCAGATGAATCATACCACTGGCATGATTTAGTTCATATTTTATTTTTCCACATGAAGAATAAATATTGCCATAAAATTAGAGCTCATTTTAATCAAACTCTGCCTTTTGAGGACTATGTTGCTTTATCTCATTACTAAATTGCAATGGATCTTAAAAGATACCTGTTCTTTTCTTTTGCAAACAGAAAAGGCCACTTGTCAGTCTGTTAATCTGTGATGTTCTTATTTCTCAACACAGAAAAACACAGACATACTAGCAGGAACAGAGCTCATTTGATTCTTCCCCTCACCCTAGGAGCAATCCATCTCCAAGTCCTGAATGTGGACTCAAAACAAATGCTGTGCAAGCTACAGACAAGGATACCACAACCCCAAGCACCAGGGTTAACATTCATGGAAGTTAAGCACATGAGTCTGATCTCATCTATTTCCAGGGCTTTTACACAAGTGTAATGAGAAGCTAAAGAATCAACCAGATCAATATAGTCATTTCCTCTCTCTCATTAAGGAGAGCACTACTCTGCCAAAACACAAACCACTAACAAATCATGCTCAGGCTTAGGCTCTGCAGTAGTTTGTGCTATTAGGGCAGGAACCACATAGTCTGCTACAGCCACTGCTGCATTACTGAAACAGATATCTTTTATACACACCCAAAGATTCACTCTGAGCTAATGCTTCCAGCACACACAAACAGCCCCTCACAGCAAGTCATTTCACATTCTGAAAAGGGTCAAACTTCCTACTGTCTTTTAACACAACATGTTTCTGGCATAATGCAAAGAGTTCATCAGCTCACAATCCAAATCCAATGCTAAAGCTACCCTAGAGGTATCTCCACATCTTCTGTACAACAGCAAGCAGGCCATCAGTTTGTCTCTCATTTCAAACCTTTCTAGGTGGTAACAACGCACTGTACTGAAGGACACCACCAGAGTCAAACAGTCCCATAAATGAGAAATAACAGATGATGCCCAAACAGACTACTGGTAAAATGGCTCTATAAGCAAGGCACAGTGAGCAACATCATAACCCATGCCAAGCCCCCTAAGTAGCCCTCCCTGTAGGATTCTGCCCAGGCCCCCATGAGAACACAGCGCCCAACACTGAAACAACGCTTGCACGCCCCCAGCTGTGCCAATAACCAGGATGACCCGAAAGGCAGCTCTTCCAAGGTCACAAAATCCCTAAGCATAAGGGGACGAGTGGGTGAGAAGCACTTGCACCTTGCAGTGCAGTGGGTAGGCCTGGATCCTGCTGCAGTGTCTGCAGCTACACAGCCATTCCCACAGGACCTTCCACGTTAGGACAGAGCTGGCAGCTCCTCGGAGCTCAAATACCACAAGAGAAGTCTTCTTTCAGAAAAACCGCTTGGAAAAAACCCCAATGTACTTCCTCTAACATTGAAACAGGGTATTTTATTTATTCTTGGTCTGACTGTCAGATGTCACTGTCTCACCAGACACAGGAAAGCACCAGGCAGCTGACCAGCAGCAACTTACTCCTATACAATTTATTCTTGCTGTCTCATGTCTGCTCCCCAGGACATGCAGAATTTCAGGGGAATCCAGGACTTGCACTGGACAGGTCCAACATACAGGGAGTTAAGGAGATAAGACACAGACAGGACAGGCAACAAGGAGACAGCACAGGTGTGAAGAAAGGTGCTTATGCCAAGTGCTCTACAGGAAGCCATGCACTGGGTATAACGGAGACAAATATGAGATGCTGTGCAAACTACAGGCCACCTTCTGGGTACAGCCAAGGGGTTTTTTTGCATTTAAATAAAGGTAGACAAGAATACATTTAAGGATAAATGTCTATTTCAGAGCACGCTACATGTTTGATTACTGTAATGCATACAACAAGGTGCTGTAGGTTGCTGCCCCAGGCTGCAGTCTGAGCAGGGTTTCCAAGCAGAATCCCAAAGGGGAGAACAGCCAAGCAGGGGCCAAGCCACAAGCTGGGGCCTGTTCCCATAAGCCTCACCAGAGGCCACCATAGCTGCAGAACCAGCACTGCCATGAAGGAGTCTCAGCATACCACACTCCTACGGCTCAGCCAAGGCACATTTTCTACAGGTTTTAGTGCAGAGAACCAGACTGGGGACCATCATTAATAGAACACAGCCAGCATGTACAAGAGGTTTTGCCCCTCAAGACAGCAACACGCACAGATGGCACTGCGGGACAGGACTTAGCAAAATTGTGCTGACATGTTTTAGCAGAGAGACTGTTTTATACAGAAACTCAGGGGAACAAGAGGCTCTGCAAACCTGGAGAAAGTGATCTGACCTGGGGCAGCACATCCATGTCTTCTTGGAGGGATCCCCCTTACTTCCCATTTTCCCTGACCCTGGGTACCAAATCCACTCAAAGTCACCAACTTGAGCATCACAGCAGGTAGCATTTCACACTTACTACAAGTGGCAAGTCTGCTTTAGTTGCTGGTTGTTTTGCCCCCTGTCTGTAGACAACAGGAAAACCATTCTCCAAGCTACAGCTTAGCTCTCCCTTTTCGGTTCCACCTCCACTGAACCTACATTTATACCCTCTTTGTTACATTCTTCACACAACAGGCAGCATTCGCACCAGAAGAGCTCCTTATCTTGTCTTTCCACAAGGAATTAGCACATTATGGCCTTGAAGTCTTAACATCTTTGTTCCCCTCCTTTTTTCTCCTACACCATTAGCACAGCCCTCCTGCTCACCTTGTGCAATAGCTTCAGTGAGACCACTTACAAAGATCCACAGTATAAGACCCTAAAGAATATACTTGCTAACAAAATAAAAGACTACAGGATACTAATTTTGGCTCTAAAGGCAGAACGGTAACTCCCATAGAAATGTATTTACTGGGTTACTACTTGGAAATAGGCGCTCTCAGCCACCAACTGAAATTGTTTCCATCAACTCTGAGCTCTAGGTTGTAAAAAGCTACAAACTGAAGCAAGAAAAAATAAAGACTGAAGGACTCTCCATTATCCTACACAGGCATTCAAGAAGTAGATGTGTTAAGAAAAGCACCAAACATTACAGCACTTGTTCTGCCACAGAAGCAAACATGAACAAGTATTTTGCTTGGTGGTTTTTGTTTTCTTTGGGTTTTGGTTTCTTTTTTACTGGTGTTCTAAATTACTCATTTGTCTTCAATACTGAAGCCGAGCACTCAAAGAAACCCTGGCAGCTCTGGAAAACATAGCACTCAATTAAGGCACAAAAGAAGAATGACACAATCAGCAGCAATATGTATTCCCCAATAGAACTTTCCCCTAAGGTGCTTTAACTCCAAAGCAGATACTGAATTCACCCACCCTCCCTGATGTCTGTCGTGGCCCACTGGTCTGTGATACCCTCAGCAGAGTGTCCAAGACGTGCTCCCTGGCCCTGCACTCTAAGTGGAGAATCGGCACAGCCTTCGTGACAGGGGCTTCAGGGAGCAGATCCCAGCTGGGGGTAACATTCTTTGCAAGGATCTCAGAGAACAGTGGAATTAATACTTATGAAAAATAGTAATTCAAAGAGCAGATATGACACTTCCTAAAGGAAGCTGGCAGGCCAGCCATTTCACCACAGATGAAGGAAAAGTTATGCAGCCAGGAACAGACATGGGACTGTACTTACTGTACTTCCAAGAGGTTTCTACCTCCGAGAGCAGTGCCTTCAAGGGGGACGTTAACATGGCCAATTATCAACCACACAGAAACTACAGACTCCTGTTGTGGCTTTACGGCCAGCAGGGTTAGTGACATCTTGGGTGCATAAAACCCAATATAATTAGGGACAGACTGGTTACTTTCTATCCTGTACTTGGCACTTTTGCACCTGCCAGTGGAACAAAGCACCCCGTTCTGGCATCCCCAATTCAGGCCCGACATTGATATGCTGGAGGGGGCTTCAAGGACCACAATAATGACAAAGGATTGAAACATCTTGAAGTGAAAGCCTCAAGTTCACTCTCTACTCACTCTCTGCAGTTTATCAAAGAAAAAGAAGATTGAAAAGCCACAAACTCCTGCTCAGTCTGTGTGGAAAAGAACCCTGATAACAGAGGGCTCCTTGTTCTAGCAGACAAAAGTATAACAGACTCAGTGACTTTAAGTTAAGGCCAGAAAAGTCTGGCCTTGAACGACAGCACACATTTTTGCAGAGGGACAGAGAAAGAGCAAAGAATTTATGCATCTTGTTAGGTCTTTTGATGCACTCATCATCCACAGAAGTTTTCAAATTTGACTTTTGAGATATTTCTAAAACATGACGCTTAAGCCTGATGAATGGATACCCACTCACCATCTCTCAGCACAGTAATCTAAGGAGCGTTCACAATGTATCTTGCCTGCGTTTACCACACTGGAACCAAACTGACACAAGTTAATCTTGCTGTATTTTCAGTGCAGATCCCGACCGCTAAACTAACAACATAACTTTCCCCAGTGCCCTTAACCTAACCAGAAGGATAACCAGCTCCTTCATTTAGAACCCACTTACAGTGCCCCACCATGTGTTGTACAATGAATTCTATTATTTACAAGCTGCTACATGTCGATGGAGCCTCTCCAACCAGAACTGTTAAGGACACACACCACCACTCTAGTCTGGATCTAAAGCTGATGAGGGCCACAAGACTAAAGAGTAACACTCTCTAGCAACAGAAAGGTTAGTGACAGGCACATCAGAGGAACAGCTCCGGGTAATTCAGACTAAAAAAAGAAAAACAGCCATGCTGATCACTTCAGCCACCAAGCTACAGGGCTGCAGCACTACTGAAGATTTAGGATCTATGTTTGGCTTACTTATGAGGAAAACAGCCTAAAGAATTCTGAGTGATGTTTTTTCTTCCAGCTAGCACATACCTATGTGTAAAGCTCAAAATGGAATTTATACTGTATGCAACTTCCACTTGCTCCTGACAGGAGGAGCAGCTTTCACTCCCATACAGGAAGGACAGCAGTGCTGTTCTGGGGCAGCACTGCAACAGTGGTGTTGGCATTGCACAGCTCAGACAGGGACCACCTGCCACACCAGGAAATGCACACCTTTAAACACAGAAGTTTCTCCTCTTACGAATAAGTATGTTTTCCTTTTCCTTTATGTTGGGTAGATTTCATTTATTTCATTTTTTTTAAATGCCTTTGTAAGAATTCAAGGATTCTTCTAACCTCTCAAATGAAACCCCTAATTAGGAATTAAATCTTTAGGTCTCTACATGGGCAAGGCTTCTGCTACTGCCAATGGCAAAGTTTGCTGCTGTACTATATGCTAAATTACCTTTCTCAGTAACACTAAACAAAAGTCTTAGTACAACATGGCAGAAAGAAAAAAGTCATGTAAAAGAAAAATCTGCTGCCACTAAGTTAAGTTTGGGGCTTCTCACTGGTTTCCTCCCACATCAATTACTAAAAGCAACAAACAAGCTTGTGCGGCAATATGGTATCAGATCCTAAGCAGGTAGTGCCCCTTTGCAAAGCATTCTAGGCAGTCTATAAATGTGTGGACAAACACCAAACTGATAACAGATTACCGGAACTGGCAAAGCCATTCTCAGTTATTTCAATGCCTCCATTACATACAGCAAGTGTAAGTATTGAATAAAGCTCATAATTCAGTAGTGAATCGAAATAATATCAACAAAACAACACACCTGGAATAGAAAACCAGTGTTTATTTTGTAATGCAGGCATTTTAAGAACATCTAAACCATATATTAATATACCCAGACAACTGACCTTCATCTCCATATGTACATTTTCCTGCCTTCCCATAAACTACGTTACTTTTACTGCACGTTTTATGACATTTTTGATCACAAACACATTTTCTGCCTTTTTAAGAGGCTCCACCGCTAAACACAACAAAGTGGAAGGCCCAGCACTGCAGTCAAACACACCTTTAGAGTCAAGATCTACAAATAAATAGCAATTCAAAGCATGCAAACATCTCCAAAACTACTGCAACCAGGAGGCTCAGCCTGGTTACCCAACACTTCCCAGACTCCATATGCCTCTGCCCCACCATTCCCTGAGGATGGGCAGGCACCTCACAACTGCTCTGCCACAGCAACAGGTGAGTTAAAAACCTACTCCTCCCTGTTCTCAAGGGAGCGTCCCCTTTCCCCCTCAACATTCTGGGGAGTCGTGGGGCAAAGGAGGAGGTGGATGGGAGAAGGAGCAGCACTGGAGCGAGGGAGTTCTGCAGGAACAGGGAAGGACAGTGGCTCTGCATCCTGCCCAGCCCACTCTGCACCCCAGGAAAAGTCCACTAGGGACAGACTCCAACTGTCCCAGAAACTGGCTGGAAAAAATTAAGGATTAGAAAATTACTAGAGTAAGATTAATAATTTACAGACCACTTGCAAAGGCTCTCTTTGTTAGAGCTCTACTCAAAACACATCTACATCCCCGAGTAGTCACACAAGGACTGTACAAACAACATGCAAGTGCTCCACACGTTCACACGAGTGCATTCATGCAGAAATGCTGGGAAGGCTGCACATGCAAGTGCCTGCTAAATCCCAACCAGAATCATGCCCGCTCACACCAGCTGGCCACAAGAGACTATTTAGAGCAAAAAAATTTAATCCCATTTAGACAGATGCACATCCCGCTTGAAAAAGGTCAAAATCAGAACAACACTTCTTTCAAAAAATATAACTTAGTTTAAAAAAAAATAAAATCTAGGTAACAGCTAACTTATTCACCTCACTTTTAAATTTAACTAATTTGTGTAGGATGCTCCAAAAAGTGAGATCTCCCTAAAAACAAAAGGAGTAAAAAGACATGTAAGAAACAGCCAGATGCTCCCAATCAGTACTCAAAGCAATTTTAATTGGTATTTACAGAAGGAATATTCTCCAAGGTGATAATGTTGCTTCAAAAAAACGCAACCGACATGGACGACATCCTTTTCAACTTGTATTGCACCATTCTGTCTTCCTCCCCTGTAAAATTCCACAGCAGTGCAATTCCACCCATCAACTTCCTCCTACCTCAGTTTAAAGGGGGGGAAAAAAGTAATAAACTTTCATTTCTTCCAGCTAAATATTTTGGCAGATATTCTGCACTAAAAGCATACACTCAGACAAAATGTTCAAAATCAGTTCAATCCTTGCTCATTATCATGAACTCTACCAGTTACCTTCCTAAACCCTGTTAACACATATATGACCTTAACAAAAAAAAGGTGTATTTTTAGTTTCTTTAAGCAGCAGAACTAAAACCGCATCATAAAAAGGGCAACAGCAGGTCTGCCAAGTCGACTTGAAAATAAAGTTGTTTTTTTACAAGAAAAGCTATGCTTTGTATGTGAATAGTTAAAAGAGGGGGCTCGAGCAGCTCCTTGTAGCTTTGATGGAAATGAAACTTTTACTGTTCTTAATATGATGTTCATAAACAACTCAAGAATTCTAGATACTGAGTCATCTCTGGCTTTTGGCTTGTCTTAAAAGTGCAGGGATTTTACAGTCTGAGCAGGCACCATTCACACTCTCCTGGCCCCTCAATCACCACCTAAGTGTTTATGCATAAACAGAGGCGGGCAGAGAACAAAGACTGCGTATGCAGCCGCAAAACTCACTCAGCACTGCATATATAATTCTGGATCTCTCCCACTGCCCAAACCGAGCCAGAATGCCAGCCAGTGGCTAAAAGAAAGACCACGGTTAGGGAAGCAGGGTGCATAATAACCCTGTTGTAATGTAGGCAAAAGAATTTTTAAGAGTGAATCCTTTCTGTATAGATTTTCCATTACTAGGAATAAAATTAAAGTGTCTGAAAGAACATAATATAAACCTCAGGGGAAACTATATTTCTTCCTTCGTATCTATTACTATGAGCTCACAATAACTTTCTTCAATGAGCAGTTGCTTGCTGGAAGTGATGAATATTTCAGATGTCCTTTAAAAATAAACATGGAGAACCTAGCACAGTATTTATGGCATGGAAGAATTTCCTCAGTGACAACTCCAGTAACCAGGAAGCAGCATTGAAACACAAGTGTAAATAGCAAACAAAAGGTACCGTATAACAGCATGTATCAGTTTTAGTCTTCTTTATATCTGCCCAACCCATTTTCAAAGAAAACCACTGCTTATTTTCACCCTGTAGAGAATTTGTGAGGAAGTTCATCCTAAGCAGCACAATTAGAAAGAACACAAGCCCTTCAAGTAAATAAATGTGCCTCTATCAAAACTTAGGAGTATTAGAAAAAATACTAACGACATGTGTTATTACAAGAAAGTACTACAACTCCTCCTTTAAGAAAATTAAGAATGCTGCTTGAAGATAATACAAAGTGAAAAAAGGATGTTGTGTTGAAATTTTGAAAGGATCCCTAGTCAGATGCCCTCAATCACTACCAAATATTAAATCAAACAATGAAGTTGTAATTCAACACCACTTTACAAGGTAGTACCACCAAGAACAGAAGCCAGGTTAGAGTCATAGACCAAAATGTAATTTCTAAAAGTGCCCAGTAAAGAAGTCTGCGAACTCGGCAGGTGTTTTTTTTTAAATTCATTGCAGCTGACAGATCTACAACGTAACTTAAGATGCCCAAAGTCCTTCCTGCCCTCCAAAACCAAAGACCGACCTCAACCAGCATTTCATGGGACACCTTCTGAGGCACCAGGCCTTATTTGGTGGATGCAAGTGAACAAACTTTTGGTTAACGCACTTCAGCATCTCAACATAAATAAATACTAGAAAACACAAAAGATCACTATCGAAAACCAACATGGGAATACTGCAGAATCAGTTCAGCAAAGGAAAAGTCAAACCAGAAATAAACCCAGGTCCAATGACTGACACTGATACTACACACACACATAAAACCAGCCAAACCTCTCCATTCAAGGGCCAAGGGGGGAAAAAACTCTCCAGAAAGCTTTCTGGAAAGGAGAGGTATGAGGGCATCATATTACATAGCAACCTTCTCAGCCATCAAATCACAAGCAGTGGCAAGATGAACTCAAGAGGAAAGTCTCAAGACCCAGCTATGAGCCCTCACTGCAGACAGACACCCAACACAAGGTATCTGGCTGCAACCAGAAACAACACTTCCACGCTTTGACAGAACAGGCGTCGCCAACCACACACTGCAAACCGAACAGCTCATTTACAAACACTCCTCAGTTTGCATGCTGCTACCAACCCCACAAAGCAGAATGAGCCAGTGCTTCAAGTTCCAGCTACACCTACACACTAACGAGTGGCAGTAATTAACAAGAATAATTAAAAGCATACCCACAATGTAACGAAAACACTAATATTTTAATGGATTCACGTATTTTATACAAGAAAAAAAAGCACTTGCTAGTGTTGTACAAGCATAATTACTGTCAACATAAAGGTTTGCACAACTGCTTCCCCATGAAAAGACAGACACCCTTGAGGATGTACATACATGCAAGTCAAGTAAGGCTGTTTGCTCCATACTTTAACTTTGGACTTAGCAAAGTTTTTGTAACATGTAACAGTGACAACAACAACAACACTACTCAGAAATGGAGATGTTTTCAAGCAAAGTTACACTACAGACCATTCAGCATTTATCAAATCCACTATGTCCAGTAACTTCTGAAATACATTACGTTTAGCTGGTATAAGAGACTAACTCAACAAAGTAAGTTTAACAATGTGAATTTCTTCTCATTTTCCTTACCTTCACCTCACACACACACTCCACTCACACCGTTCATCCCCCAGCACGACTGCAGCAACAAAATTAACTTATTTCTAGTCAAAATACTCTAAAGATTAACTGAAAGGCAATACCAGCGTGCTGTTACTTAAAAAAAACCCAGTCACGACTGCAGCAAGTCCGTATTTTGTTAAAAAACTACGGTATTTCCCTTGGAAACACCAGTCTTTTGTTGCCATGAAGCATAGCCATCTTAAAAGTGTGAAAGGAGCACGTTACCATGTGAGACTGGAGATTGTTATAAGTTTACAGAATTTTCAGTTCCAGTTGCACTGAAGTTTAATGAGAGAAAGGGAATCAGAACTACAGTAAAGTAGAAAAAAAATCCACTTTTGTTAACTTGGCTTGCCTTCCAGCACTGACTTCTCACAGACCACAAAACCTGTATGCTAAAAACACTCAACTGTTACCTTTGGAAGTATCAAACTAGGAACAGAGGGAATTAAAGGGAACCTTTAATGCAAGGGAAAGCAAACTTTCGGCCTGCAGACTCGTGCAGAGGGGTTAAAACATGTCTACAACGTGCTGGGCAGAGAGAGGAGGGAAAGGACTCGTTCTGTGCTTCTGGAATTGGCTAATTTGGTGAATAGCTGAAAGCGCCGCTCCCCAGCCTTTAACCCTCGGGCTTCCCGGGCCGCACGACACGAGAGCTCCGCTGGGGACGGGGGGGGACACAGACACCGAGGCGACCGCCGGTTACCTTCAAAACTCTCGGCTTCCTCCTCCGAGGCCTTTTGTTTTCTGTGAGGACCTAAAAGAAACACCAGATTGCAGAACATGAGTCGCGGTCCCACAAGGCCGGCATGCAGGGCCGCTGNGGGCCGCTCCCCTTCCCCCGCACCCCCCTCGAACCCGGCGAGAACACCTTTCACCAGCCACAGCCTGCCCTCCGTCCGTGCCACACGGCAGTGCCCTCCCCCGGTGCCACCAGTGCCACGGTGCGGGTGCCCAGGCGGGCACACGCGGCTCCTTCCGCAGCACTTCGGGGAGAGCTGCGCCCCATTTCTGCCGTGCCATGCCACCGTCTGCCTGAACTCCTCATCTGTTGCACCACGGTGATGTGTTCAATAGGATTTGGGATCAGGTAAAACAAAGTACTGATCGGTATTTTTCCCCAAGGGTCTTTATGCATAATAAAAATGAGAGCTACACACACTCGGCAACCTCTTCTCTGCAGTTCTGGCTACTCATGATGCTTTACAGTCCAGAACCAAAAAAGGGTTTTTAGAAACCTAAGAGCCAGCATTCAGATTTAGTCCCCACTTTAGGGTGTGCACTGGACATGATTTAGACAGCAGTTTCAGGTTTTTCCTCGTTACTCAGATACTTTTCCCTCCTGTTAGGATGGATCCCCATAGGCAAGGAAGGAAAGAAACCTCTTTCAAATAAAAATATCCACGTAAACCCCTTAAGAACCAGCACAGAATGTAAAGAGCAGTGAAGAGGCAACTTGTTCAACACAGTCTCTGAAAATAACTAGAGCCCAAACCGATCCATGTCCCTGTAATTTAGGCTGCATTACAGTCCACACCCAAGATCACAGAGTGGCGAAGCAGCACGAGTGGTAATTACTTTCCACAGCCACAGTGTGTGTGTGTAAAACACGATTCGAGTGCCCTGCCCCTGTGGGTAGGCTGTGTGCATCACCACGCTCCTGGAACTGCTCCCCCTTGCAAAACTCCCAAGTGTCATACTCCAAGAGTGTTTCTATGCACGCAGTTCAAAATTCAGCTGGTTTAAATATTTCTGGAGTCTACTGTAAAATGAATACAACAAAGTCTAAATTCCTTGATTATAGCTAGGCCTAGCTAAAAAGCAAGAACTCCATTTTGCCTTTTTTTTTTGAGATGTCAACACCTGGTTGTGTTCCAAAGCAGAGCAAAACCTTTCAAAAATTCAAGAGGAGACAAATGGGACGCGGGAGATCAAAGTTAAAGCCCCCTGCTCTGCATCAGGCAAAAAGCCCTTACCACCAAGCTGTTCTAGCAATTCTCATCCCCTTCTGAAGTCTTAAGCCGAAATTTCTTTTAGAACCTTGAGATGCTCCCCTCAAAGCTAGTTGCATGGACACAGCAGCCGTGAAAGCTTCCTGTTAAATCAGTATTTCCCATTCAAGGAATGGCTCACTGGAAACTTCCCAACCAACTTGAATTGCACCATCCTTTTTAAATATGTCTGGGTTTTCAGCAGCATGCTCAAAACCCACAAGCAAGCAGGCCCTTATTATTTAATATCCCAGGTTACTCTGATTACAGCTATGACATAAGATGTCTCGAGACACCTGGGGCAACCTGGCGGACTTGCACTCAGTGGCCTCTTTTCTCATCAGTTTGTTGACTGCAGGTCCCACTAAACCTAACAACCACCCACATCCAAACTCAAGCTCCCCCCAGCAGATGCTTTCAGCCGTGCTTACATTTCATTTACCGAGCTGCTCTTTCAAAACACTCAATAAGCAAAAAGCGTTTTCCCTTATATATTTCAGGATTTTTCTTTACCAACTCCTACCCGAACAGCCCCAGCGTGAACGCTCAGGAAGAGGGGCATTACACAAAAATATTGTCACACATAGGGGCTGGGAACTAGAGCCCACAATACTTTATCCAGATTTTCCATTACATTCAGGCAGGTACAAGTATCACGGAAGGTTTATGGGGATGTTATTTTTAAATTATATTTTTCAAGTCCAATACAGTTTAAGTGTTCATCTGGCTTGTGTGAGAATCAATGGAAATAACAGTAACCTAACTAATACCAACTCCAAGCACAACCAGTACTCCCAAGGGTAGAATGCCTGGGCACACATGGGCAGGGGCGTTGGAACATGCACTGCAGGTTAGTCAGGGCTTCTAACAACCAGGCCTTACTCCCTAGAACTGTAAACCCACCCAAGTTCTCAAGGAAAACCAACACTTTCAGGAACACCACGTGTGCACTGCCAACCCCTGCACTGGCTATATAGCCATTCAATGCAGAGCTCTCACTGACTTCACTGGGACATCTGCATTTTTCAGTTAGAATGAGAAGAGGTAATTCCCTTTAAGGCAAAGCACCAACATTTAAACTACGCTCATGCAGAGCATGTCTATCCCCTACACTCTCCTCCCAGTGAATCACCTCCAAAAAATGCTCACATTCCACCAACATGAGAGAAAGAAGCATGACTTTCCTGAACAAGGAGAGCACTGCAGCCAACCCCATTTCTCGTAATTATTTATGTTCACTTCCTATATACCATGGACAGAGACCTCCAGTTTTGGCTTTCCCCAGCTGCCTTCTGTTGGAAACACGTTACTGTGACAGAAGTCACGACACTACCAGGTTGGGAAAGCACAATGGGATTCCCTGCAATCTTATCTGAAGGACAGCTGCTGAACAGTGATAGCATTCCCCATCCCCCAACACCTCCCCCCGGATCTCAACATGTTTAAAGAGCTCATGCAACACTGTAGAAATACTTTCTTTTTCCATTTTGTCAGAGCTCAGTTTCTAGATATTAGAAGTGAGGTAAAGCTTCTTTCTAGGAATATCTGAAAAGGTACTAGGTTTCATTCAAACACAATTTTATAAGGAAATACCTGACATGTTCTTAAATGTCAGGAATACTTCATTTCCTCTATGCAGTACCCTGAAACTCCATACAAAATTGAACAAGAAATGAAGGAGGCCTCTAGTGCAGCTCTGAATGCACTGTACAGAATGCGACCAGTCTAATAAAATAAAAGCACACCAAAATAAAAGCTGCCAAAGAAAAGAATAAAACCAAGGAATCTCTCATAAAAAAAAGGAAAAGGAGTGCTCAGAGAGGACAAAGGTGAAGGGGCAAAGCTAATCTGCAAGGAGAAGGTCAGCCTGAGCAACAAGAAGTATGTTTAGCCTGGAAAACAAAGGCTGACAGAAAAGCTGGAGTGCTTCCTTTCCATAACCCTGCCAAACCCCTTTTTAAAACATGGCTTTTAGAACACTTCCTACCTCAACTCCACTAATTCTCTCCCAGGAGCTTCTTCAATCCTACTGACTCAATATACAAGAGGACAATGTCACTACTGTTTTGCCATAAAAAGTCAGAATAAGTCTCTACCACATTTACTGTTTTAATATCTATCTTAAGTCACATTGCAGCTGCCCCTCCCCTCTTTTTTTTTTTAAGAGCTTTTAGGAGCAGTTGATGCACCAAGATTTTTGGGTGAGTTCTGAGCCAAGCTGTTTAAGCCTACTTCCCTAAGCATTATAACTTAAAATACACTTCCCCCATAAAGGGGAACACATCATATCCCTTCACTGCTACAGGACTCTTGTTTCTGCTTGCCTACCTTAAAACCAGAGCAGCCTTCTCTGCCACCCCTGGTAAGAACGGGCCAGAGCAGTAAAACCAGGAGCTCTCCTGAGATCTCCGCAGCTGATGGCAATTCCTACCCACTGTAAGGACACACCATTTTAAGGGAATCGCTATTGAGAAAGGTTTTGCAGGTGCATTCTCCCCAGTGTGAACTGCTCCACTCACAGCACACACGGGCGCAGAGACTTGAACTGCAGTTTCCCACATCCCAAGGCAAATGTCCCGGTGACTTAACTCCCAAGACAGCCTCTCCCCCACGGGTTCAGGTGCTATTGGATCGCATGAAGCAGAACACTTCCAGCAGGATCTGGCAGTGCAGAGGCCAGCA
Source organism: Sclerurus mexicanus (assembly GCA_013396755.1). Classification (NCBI taxonomy): domain Eukaryota; kingdom Metazoa; phylum Chordata; class Aves; order Passeriformes; family Furnariidae; genus Sclerurus; species Sclerurus mexicanus. Next base: position 626,701 of record VWZF01002761.1, on the reverse strand, counting down.
CTGCTGCTCAGAAGTCAGGGAATTCAGTTGGGATGTGGGAAATCTATGTTCAACTCCCTACTTACCTGATTTAAAGCCTGATCTTGGACTGAAATCCCTCAGAAGGTCAATGCTGTTATCACAAGGGCATACAGACTGTCTTTTCCCCTCCTCTTTGTTCCAAAAGCAATGACCTGGGTTATAAAAGGCTGATGGATCAGAAAAATGAGTAGGAAACACAGAAAAAGAAAGATTGCATGGGGGATGTGGTAAAAGACAAAGGGAGAGAGGCAGGAGAAGTGAAATGAGAGAAACAGAAAAATAGACAATTAGAAAGGCAGAAAGATGCGAAAGGGGAAAATGCAGCTACAATTTAGTCCTGAAGCCTTATAAATTTATTTCCATCAGTCATCCCAAGAAAATTACCTTAACTGAAGCAAAGGGCAAACAGCCCGCCTTTCTTTGCTTTTTAGCCTTAAGTATGTTGAAATACCAACACTCTCCCTAGTAATTCCGTCTCCAAGGACTACCCTCAATCTCCCTCCTCCCCACATTGTGTGCTTCAATGTCTTGTGTCTTCATGCACTCCAATTCATTCATTGTTTGACCTATACACCAATATCTGGAACACTGAGCTAAAGCGATACTTACCTCCGATTTTATGGATTTACAAAGCAAGAACAACTCCAGCTCACTTGAACCTACACCTCTCCAGATGAGAATGGGAAGTCACTGTACAACCTGTTAGCTCCCAAAGCAACCCCAAACCCACCAGGGCTGTACAGTGGGCAGCGTTTCCCTGCGCAGAATTTTAGGATGAACCTCAAGCCTCGGGAGAGCGACTTCATTTGCAAGTCCCCGGCTTACCTCAAAAGGCAGCGTGATTGGCGGCGGCGGCTTTTTCAGTTCTTCGCATTTTCTCTTCTTACATATCCGGTGGCTGGTTTTGCGCTTCCTGCAGCAGCTGCATTCCTCGCAGTTTGTCTTCCGCAGACAGGGCTCACAGACTCCACAGCGCCTTCGCTTCTTCTTCTCCAGCATGGGGAGCAGGGAGGAATATGCAACAGGGTAACCACCAGCTGGATTTTTAAGAGAGGACGGCCCCGAGGCCCCAGCTGCTTCAGTGCTGTTGCTCACGTTGCCCTGAACCAGATTCAAGCTTATCCCGACGCTTCCCAGCTGTGATGAATAATCATTGTGCTGCAGTCTTGAGTCAGCTGGCATATCTGCATTTATGGCTTTTTCTGAGGCAAAAGCAGGCATTTCCACACTTGAAGGCAACTCCAAAACAAAACCTTCGGGGAACTGTCCAGAGCTTTCACCAGATATTTTAGTGATTGTGCTTTTTTCTAAATCTGAAGATAAAGCAGGGACATAGCCTGAATTCAAAATTAATGTCTCTGCATCAATACATTTAACAAGCTGTTCGATGTCCTCCACTTCAATACTGTTTAAAGAGGTGTTGGAGATCGGTTCACATACTGTAAACATGGTTTTTGCATTAAACTCCGAATTTTCTCTCGTACAGCTCAAATCTGAATTTGAGTCGAGTCCTTCGTGAACGGGTACAAAATCCACAACCAATTTCATGGAGGATTCTGCAAATGAGTTTGCACCTTCAAAACGTAAAAGCAAATTTGATTCAGCGGCAGCTACAGAGCTGGAATTTGAACCAATGTCTTTTTTCTCAGATTCCAAATCCCAGCCTGCCTTCAAGCAGGACTCCGCAAGTGACCTTGCATCTTCCAATAAATGTTCTTGTGAGTTAAACTCAGAGGTAACTATAGGTGCGGAATCCGAGTCTCGTTCTTCACTAGGTAGCACCAGGTCCAACTCTGCTTCAGTGTGGGATGTGGCAAGTGTGACTGACTCTTCTGTCAGTGCCGCTGAGCTGAGGTCTGAGGTATCAGCAGAGCTGGGGGCAGGCTCTTGGCTGTTGGGCACCACATCGAAGGGAGTCTCCGCACACACCTTCGAGTTCGATTCAGAGGCGATTACGGAGTCAGAAGGAAAAGGTGGAAGCACAAGCATAGCACCTTCAAATGCTTCAGCCAAACTACCCAGGTCAAGATCACTGGGTATCAGCTCACAGGGCAGGCCTTCACGCTCAGATGTGACCTCTGATGTTTCTGTACTATCATCAGGTACCTGACTGTTTGGAACAGAGTCATTTGTTTCAGGTATTTCTACCACCTTGTCCTGAGATAGAATAGCAGGCCCTTCACCTGCACTACAGGGAGAACCTTCTAGTGGCAGAGCAGCCAACTCATTTTGTGCTAAATCTCGTTTCAAAACTATTTCACCCCTTTCATTGTTTTTCTCTTCCACTACTGCCAGGGCTTCTCGTTCATGGTTTTCCTTTGTTTCCAGCCTTTTCTGTGCTGCAGCTTTCTTGGGTTTTGCAATGATCGGAGTTTGGGACAACCTATGGGAGAAGGGTCGGTTACGCAGAGACATTGTAAAGCCATTGATGCTGAGAGAATCCTGGTTGTGAAAGAGGGTGTTGTCAGCTTTCTCCAAACTCACCCAAGATGCTCCAGACAAGGTTCTGGTTACATTGCTCCTGAGAAGTCTACCTGAAGAGCTCATGATTGGTTTCTTTTCTTGCTGTTTTTTCTTAACATCTTTTTCTTGCGCTGGCTTTTTGCCTTTTCCAGAACTAACCGCTTTTGTGGAAGTCTTTGTGGTCTTCTTTCTCACTTGGCTAGATTTCTTTTTGCCCTGGTTAGTTTTCCTTTTGCCCAACTCTTCTTTTTTGACTGATCTGGAAGGCCTTGCGTGGTGAGCCATGTCTGCAGAGCAGCAGGAATGTTAAGAGGAGAGATGGAAAAAAATCATGAGCTCTTGAGAGACCTTTTCAATAGACAACTGCATACTCCCATTGCTGCTCTCTGTGCCGATACAGCACCAACTCTGAAACAGAAAAAGGTACAAAATAGCATTAATATAATTCAATCTCATAAAAGGTGCATATACATTAAACAGACCATTTTTACTACTTAAAAACAGAGAGGCAGAATTACAAATACCAATATTGGATGTTAGGTTCAATTAATACAAAAGCTCTGAAAGGACTGGAATACTGCAAAACAAAGCTTGCCTAAAGGCCTACAACACAACCAAAGAAGCAAGTGGAGCTCAAATGACCAGGCAGCATCACATATCTACTGTTTTATTACAGTTCTAAGTTTTCTCAACTTCATTAACAATCCATTAATCATCCCTTCCCTTGAGTAAGAACAGGGAAAGTTTACATCCACAGCTTTACGTTCAGCAGCTTATTTATCTGTGTAAGCAAAAAAGAGAACAAACCTGAGTTTATTTGGGGGGGTGTTTGTACTCAATACATCATCAGGGCATCTCTGATCCCTTTCCCATCCATTGGCTGCCCACCACAGCACAATTCCAGACAAAATGGGAGAAGTAACTAGCTCAAAGATGTTCCATTTGTGTGTTACAGGGGAACTGGAGCAGGACAGAATTGGTCTTTCCCAGTGCTATCTGTATATATCTGTACCTGATACCATCCCAGTGCCCTGTATCCCACTGCAAGGCCTGATTCCAGACTGTCCAGCTATAGCAGATGTATTATGCAGGGCAGTGATCTCTGCAACATTATGACTAATATATTTACCTCCAAAAAGCCACCACACATGTCCCAAGCTTTTGCCCCCGAACACAACTGCAATACCTAAGTCCCCCCAGTTCCCCAAATACAACTGAATCATCTCAGGAGATACAACAGATTCTTTACACTCCAAATCAGTTTCCTTCAAGGTGGGCTGGGCTTTTTTTAAAGTAAAGCAATTCTCACAGGTACCTATTTTTAAGCACATAGTGTTTTAAGAACCTATGGAAGGCTTTTAAAGCTTTGTTTAGCAGTTTCAATAGATCAGATGGGTAGTTAAATGTAGCCTAAAAACAGGAGCAAGAAGACCCAGAGGCTCTCTAGTCTCAGGCAGGAGGGTACCCGCCCTTTGCTATCATTCATTTGAATTTCTTAAGCACAAATCAAGTCCCCTACAGGCCACCTGCACTCCACTGATGGGAAGAGGGAAAGGAAGGGAAGAACTGGAAGTATCCTGCTCCCCAGGTCAGCTCACTGTTAGAAGCTTGTTTCTGCTATCACAGCCCTGAGCAGGCTGTCAAGTGGCCACAGGACCCACCATGGCTAACACAACAACTACAGTAAAGTAGACATAGCTTATTTAAAGCACTGTGAAGCCCAGCTCTTGTTCATTCAGCAGTCATAAGCTGAATGATCCTCTGTACTACAACATGTAAACCAGGTATCTTACCTAAAGACGTGATCATTCTGTGTCACATCTTCATATTACACATCAGATGAACATGATTACTGAGATAGGTTTTTTCACACACAAAATTACCATTCCAGAGCCAGCACTGCTGTACAAGACAAGGCTAAACACATTTCTAAGGTCAGATCAGAAAACAACACTCATCAAACACACAACAAGCAAGTGGAACAGCACCCCTCTATCACAGCAAAATATCCACCCTGGAGAGACTAAGAAGACACATGCAGCTGTTTGTAGTCACAGGCAAAGCTTCAAAGGTCACAGAAGAGACATGAACAGCTCCCACAGAAGCCCTATAAAACTTGGGTCAGACACTGAAATAGTAAAACAAGCAACACTGAAATGAAGGCATCCAAGTACTCTGCTCGCCCTACCCTTCTCTGGAGACACAGAGGGAAGGGGGACACAGCCACTACCAGTCACTCCATGAATCTACGAGGACACTGGCATCACATGAGCAGCTCCATGAAATACCTGTCAGCAGCCTCCAAAAAGCCTCCCGGTTTCTTGTGGTTTTGGCAGAAACTGGGCTCCTCACTCCTAAGGATGGCACAGAGGGCTGCAAAAGCAGCTGGAAGCAAGTAACATCTTGTAGCCATCAGTGGCCCAGCTACAGAACAGCGGCAGGAGAGGAAACACGAGCTACTTTCAAAGCCTATAGCCAGGAGGGCAAGGAAGAAAGCAAGCAAACAACAAAGGCCAGGCAACACGGGAATGTGTGAATCAGGAGGGGGACCAAAGAGATAAAGCCTTCTCTCTTTATCAGCCCTGGAACAGAAGGAGAATGACCACAGAATACAGGAGGTCTGGAATGGAAACAACTGGATTTTTGAGAATACTGAACATGTATAATGCTTCGCTCATATTACTTCTCTACGTAAGCAGTTGTCACTGCTATTGTGCAAGTTTAGGAAGCACGACCATCAAAATTATCAATCAGGAGCTTAATTTATAGCAATTCCATAATTTTTTAGATCATTATTACAACACATATGATAATATATCTTTATGCACATCTGGATAGTGATAGGACACGAGGCAATGGCTTCAAGCTGAAGGAGGGCAGGGTTAGGTTAGACATGGGGAAGAAATTCTTCCTTGTGAGGGTGGGCAGCCCTGGCACAGGGTGCCCAGAGAAGCTGTGGCTGTCCCATCCCTGGGAGTGTCCAAGGCCAGGTTGGATGGGGCTTGGAGCAACCTGGTCTGGTGGAAAGTGTCCCTGCCCATGGCAGGGGGTGGAACATTTCAATCTTTAAGGTCCCTTCAGAGCCATTGGATGAGTGCATGATTTAAAAAAATGGCCAAATGGTTGCTGATGGACTGAAGAAGCAGTATCATCCTGGGTTCTTTGGGTTCACCGGTTCTGGTTTGGTTCTTTCTTTTAACACAGAGAAACACACCTGTCTGGCAAGAGCACAGACAACTATCACATCAAAGCATTGCTTCTTTTCAGGGCCAAAAATAGAGGCTATGAACAGAGTGGTTGAAAGCTTCCCTTTTTCTCACTAAACAAAGAATGCAGATATTCGTAGGAAATTGCCTGACTTTAACTGCTGTGTTATAAAAGATGGCAAAGACTTGGTCTTATTCAGAGACGACAATACAGGGGCACAAGAACAGCAAGTTTCATCCATTTTGTTTTAATTTTGTCACTAGAGTGACTTTATTTTAGAAGCGATCTGAGTAGATCCCTAAAAGAATTTATTTCTCAATGAATTCTTGACTTCACCTATACTTGTCTGGGACTCTGAGCACCTGACCCACAAAGTGACTAAGCTTTTGGGAGAAATGCCTGTTAGCAAGAGACCTCTGCTTTCCTTAATAAAAACCCCACACTGTTGATGAAAACCAGTCTGCCACAACCACCTTAACTGCCAGGCAAAAGCTGTCTAACATCTTTTAAATAGAGTGTCTAATAAAAGCAAATTACATCGCTATTTTCTTGTTTACTCTTCCACAAGTAGGACCAAAATATTAGGTTGCTACAAGCTTGGTATTCAAGTTTTGTTTTCTGTAACGCTGTATTTTACCTTCCCTTCTCCATTTAAGGCACTGGCAATGACTGTTGGTATCCATAGCAGTTACAAATGGTCTCATGGCACTTCTTAAGGACAAAGGGGTGTATCACACTGGTCATATATCACAGCAAGGAATTCATTATATTCCCAAAATTTCTACATGGACTTAGCAGGATTATAAAACATAAACCTCATGGTTGGCATTTTTCTATCATCTTGGAGAGAAAACAACTTGGATGCTTTCTCCTGAAAGCCAAACAAGGTGGCCCTGTGCCCTGAGAGGGGACACAGGCGTCTCTAGGATGTGGAAGGGTAATAGGACCGGTGGGGGCTGCAGGGAACTGCCCCACATAACACCAGTGCATCCCGAAGCTGTTTGTTACTGGAGCCCACTTAGCTCCTCTAATTCATGTGCAAAACTGAAAGCTGGTTTTAAGGCCAGTTGCTTAAGTCTTGCTCATTCACAGTAATCAATCTGGAGCAATTCCACTGACTGCTATAATCCTCAACACTGCTAGAAAGCTAATCAGAGGCTAAAGCTTTCAGTCCTATCTTGGTCAAAATTCCAAACAACTGTAATGAGAATTTTGTCTACAAAGTAATTAGGGAATTTAGCTCCATACTGCTGGAATGCCTCCAGGAAAAAAAAAACACAACACACAAACCCAAAATCTTTACCTTTACACAAAGCAGTAAGAAGACACAAATAAAGCAAGTTTTCATTCTAGAGGCAGCATCAATAAAGATTCTGTCATGTAATTTGATTCTTGTTAAGCAACAAGGGGGAAAAATACAGGATGTGTCCTCATTAAACATGGTGGCAGCTTTTTTTTGATGGCATCATGAAAGATGGCCAGTGACCCCGACCAAACAGAGCTTCATGGAGGAAAAGAGTGACACAGCCAACAGTCACTAGTTTCACTGGTCACCTGGTCTCACTATAGTCAGATACACTCATTAAATACATTTTCGGTGTTTAGGTATCTTTTTAGAAGTCCCTTGAGACTGACCCTTAGGGGAAACAAGACCTTTTATGAAGTTTTCATAGAAGTCAATAATACACAAGTCACAATAATACACAAGCAAAAAAGGGCCACAATGTGACTTAAAAGTTGTCACACAAGCTCAGATCTACAGCTTGGAGTTGAAAAGTCCCTCATCTTCTGGCAGCAAATGCTCTAGAGGAAAACGCAAGAGACACCAGAGAAGAGAGACATTTAAAAATCTGCCCCTCATGTTAGATGTAAAAGGTTTTTTCAGTCTTTTCAGGATCATGTCATATCACCTGCATATTCTTCCCAGCTGCATCTAAGCCAGCCTTTTTTCCCATTTGGCCTAGTTCCCTGCATCTACTCATTGCTCTGTGCAGCACTTTGTATATGAAAAGAAGGGAAATGGGTTAGGAGAAGGGAATTAGCTTTAATTTTCCCTTTCCCCCTTCTTTAATCCTTGAATACCCATTTGGTTGTGGTTAATAAAAATGAAACTTCTCACCTGCCATTTCAGTACCATGAGTTATTCCATACACAGTCTTCTACAGAGGCCTCCCCATCCATTTTAGTACATATAGGTTTTCTGCTTTACTTTACAGCACTATGCCACTGTCAAGGCAACCGGATCTATTTCATCCACACATATGAAACCTTGATTTAAGCCAACCCTTTCCAGCAGCATAACCACAAACATGGGACAGGCACTGCAGCATGGAGAAACCTCCGTTTCTCACACAGGCACTACAGCACAATGTCTTACTCGCTGGCATCAGTATCACGGGATGATGCTGAGCAGACCAAACACCAAGGCGTTCATCCTAAATGTTTGTCTTTGCTGGCCCTAAAGGCACCCCGGTACTCAGAGGACAAGGTAGGGCCCCCACCCCGCTGTGAAATCGGCTCCCTGAATACAACAAAACATGGCACGGTTAACATTTTGCGGTGTCATGACTTCATGCACCTTGGAGCCTGCACAGTGAGTCACACAGATAAAATACCACAAGAAGAAAAAAAATAAAAGCCCTCCCGGTTTAGGGAAAGCTCTATTGGAACAATTAGAAAGAAAGAACGAAGTGTGGCAAGGAACCACACATGCTTAAACTACAAAAACCAGAGTAAGGCTCAGACAAACAACTTGCACCAAAAATCCATTGTGAAGACTCACACCACATGTGCAAATACCCTCCCTTCAGCCAGGCAGGAGGACAGGCTTGCTTTAACCTCAGTGCAAGGCAGCCAAATGGAATGCTAAGGAGAAAAAAATATATAAATAATTTTTAAAGCCTCACCAAAGGAAAGCCCCTTCCACCAGAACACTTGAATACGAAAAAGCAAGCAAAACAAACAGAACACCATAGCTAATCATATGCCTCTCTAATTCCACATTTATGCTGTTTAAAGCACTGCATTTCTTTTTGCTACTATGATTCCATTCTTCAGGGGGGTTGCCTTTCCTTAAAAAATGGTCAACACCACCAACTGAATCACCTTATCTCAAACTCAGCTAAAAGCAGGGGGAGGTGGAGGGAAGAACCTTCAGGCAAAGATTAAGCCTGGAAAATTTCAGCCTGAGAGGTGTTTTGAAATTTTAAGTATCTGAAAACAGAAAGCAGGATGGAAGTGCTTAGGCCAGGTTTAACAGCCAGGAGTCCCATGCCAGCCATAATAAAACACTATCACTGGGGATTCTGAATTACTACACAGTGAAGAATTAGGTCAAACAGAAACCATAAATATCAAGGTTCATTGGCACATCTCACCTTGAATTCTTCCCCAATTACCTGCTTTGTGCAACCCAGCCTGTCCTTGCCTCCTCCAAGCACAGCAAACCCCACTTGTCCAGAGGGACTGAGCCCCATCCCAAGAGAAACCACCACCACCCCTTGAGCTGCTGGAGACACTGCCTCTGGAAAGCTTAAGGCAGCTTTCTCCTTCACAATTAGGCTCCACCAGGCTGTCTGCCCCATTCGACCCAGACCAAGCCTAAACACAGTTTTCCCAGTTCAATCTGTACTCCTATTTCATGCTGACTGACATAATGAACACAGGGTGATCACAGCATTGAACAACCTTCTGCCTCTCCGCAGGAGTACCTTAAAAAGCACTGAGCACAGCTGGGAAGAACTATTATCATTTGGAAGACACTTTTTCAATTATTAACAATTTCGCAGGTTTCTCCGTCGCGTTTAAAATTCGAGGATTTAACATTTGCCCTGGAAGTCTGTGAAGCCACGTTTGAACACCTAACACCGCAGTATCTGCCCACTTTTGCCATCAGCGCGTCCGTGCCTCCAGGACAGGAGCCCCTGGGCCAGACCCCCATCCCCATCGCACACTCCCCTCCCCTCCTCCAAGGGGTCGCACCTCGCCGCCCTGGCCGGCCGCTGCACAGGCTGGAACACAAGTGATGGGGACACCAATGATGCCGCCGCTCCCCGAAGCCTCCGGGGTGCGGGGCAGGCTGGGCACACGCCCGGCGCGGCTCCTTCCCTTCCCCCGGCTCCGCGAGGGTCGCTGCCCCTGCTCCTTACCCCTCCGGAGAGCCGCGTCCCTCCGCGCTGGCTCCATCACACGCGGGGCAGGGGCACCCCCAGCGGCACCGAGCCCCCTCCGAGCACCGCCGCCTCTCCCCCGGCCGCAGGAGCGGCCCGGCCCGGAGGAGGAGGGAAGGGAAGGGAAGGGGCAGGCAGGGCCCTGCCGGGGGGCGGCAGCGGCTCCTCGTGGCCCGGCCCCGCAGCCCCGCCGGGCCCGCAGACAATGGGGCCGGGCAGGGTCCCTCCTGGCTGCCCCCTGCCCTCGGCGCGGCTCTTCCCAGGCACCCGGTGGCTGCTGCTGCTGCAGCGCAAACACGCTCCGGCACGGCCACGGGAACCGCACTGCTTCGCGTTTGGNGGGACCCGGCACGGGGTTATCGAGCTACGGCAGCGGCGAAAGGAACGCAGCGACGGTAGCGAGAGGAAGGGCAAAGCACTCCGCTACTCGCGGAGGCTGCGGGGTTGATGCCGCGTACCTCCCGACCGGCCAGAGAGGCAGCACTCTCTGGAATCATCCCTGTTCTTGAGAGGCTGGAAGAGGGAAAGCGCTGCGAGCCGTGACAGGCTAGGGGCTCGCCCGGGGACAAGCGCCCTTGTCCTTACATGTGCCATCCAGGAGGACCCTCAAACACCGGGGTCCGTCAGGGCTCGGCCATCCCACTCGCAGAGGACACGGGGAAGACGCTGGGTGAGGAGGAAGCGCTGCTGAGCCACCCTCTCCCTCCTGCAAGGAAGAAAAACATAATGAGCCTCGCTCTCTCCATCCCCCGCCTCATCCATTAAGAGCCACTGGTGATACTTGCTGCTCCTTCCCGGAGGGAAGCGGGTGAGTAAAATGTTATAGTAAGAGTCAGTCCAGCCTTCTTCCACCATTCGTCATCACTACAGTCTTTTGTCAGAGTGGAAAGCAGCCACCAAATCTAATGTCTCTTCAGACTGAAAAACAGATGTTGGAAATGGGACTTGTGAAACAATATACCCAAACAGCACTTTTTTAGAAAGGCTTCATCATTACTAAGTCTGTAGTTGTTGCAATATATCTCACTTCAGGTGTGAACCAACACATTCCAATGCGAGTCTCCAGAGAGGCTTTTCTGCTGCATACAAGGAGCAGCACTGGCCACATCCATTCCTAGACATGCTTTAAATGCCAGTGTTTGGCTGTCCTAAGTGGCATGTGGTAAAGGAGAAGCAGCAGCACAGATCCGCACAGCTCCCCCCCACTGCTGCTGTTCAATGACCGTAGGTAAGGCAAGCCCATCACCAATTTGTACCTCCATCCTCTTCTCTCCACCCGAGTGTCCTTACAGTGAAAGAGGAATAGTCTGGGAATTCTAGCCAAGCTCAGGCACTTCAGATGCAACAAGGTGAAGCCTATACTACAGACAGGTGAATTTTGAACACCTCACCTCTTAGTGATTTCAGCAATGCAGGAACTCTCTTTGCTGTATGTTACCACATCCTCTCCCCCTCGATATGGAAATGCTGATTTTCTAGAGAGCTGGATATCGAGACTTCTGTCATTCCAAAGACTTGCCCTGCTAAAAGATAACATAACACAAGCTATCTTATAAAAGAAAGTTTCAGGTGATTTGAGAGGTAAAAAAAGTTATGGCATACAGCAGGAACCTGATGATAAAACCCCACAGAAGCTGGGTGTGTTTCCTGGGAAGGGGGTAATAAGTTGCAAGTTGTGGGAAAACAACAATCAATAAGAGCTAAGATTTGTTTAGAGTAAGCAGGTTAATAGGAGCACCCAACCACCAATCTGTGCAATCACAGCACCCTTAAAAACATGCTAAAGGCAAGAAAAACATGAATTAATAATCATTCATTTTCATGGCCACAGACATACATACTTATGGTCTTTTTCAACACTAATAAATTTCGTGGGAAATAAGTAATACTAGGTGACAACGTTTCCTGGCCATAGGAAGACATTCAGCCTACCAAGACAAGCTGAATATAAACTATAGAGAAAGATCTCACAGTAATGACTGTCTGGGTAACAAAACAGCAGATGAAATCCTTTCAATAAATGCAAAGTGAGGCACATAGAAGAAAATATGGAAATCATGGCTTCTGACTTAGCTCCTACTATTAAAAATAGAGATTTGTGGTACTGACAGGTACTCCAATGAAGTTGTTCTGTGTGCTCAAGTGGAACGCTTGAAAAGAAGAGGAGGGCAGAACAGGAAACATCCTTACACCATCATCATTTAGCCCAGATCTATTGTCCACTCACATCTCAAATATTTAATACCCAGTTCTGGTCTGCTTGAGAGGTGCAAGGAGAAACCTGAAAGACACACAAAAGGTAGCAAAACCCACATTGAGCACCAATATTTCCACCCTGGAAAGCCTGAGTGAAACCCCAACCCATACGCTATAAAAACAAAAGCAGCACAAAACGCTATCAGAGAGTGATACTCACTCTTTCTCTAAAGTAGAGAATATCAAAGGAAGTCATTAGATGTATCAAAACAGAAGACAACTACGTCTTGCAACACATTATCAAGCCATGGAACTCACTGCTACAGCACATTGAAGAGACAGAAGTCTTTAGAGCTTTTTAAAAAGCAAAATTAACAAAAGAAAGCTTAATCAAAAGCCACTTAATACAGAAGTACATTGTATCTACACATTACTTGAAGCTGAAAGAGTGCACTGTAGAAACAGCCCTGTATACTACCCAAGCCTCCTTCCCTGGGTACATGCTACTGGCTATTTTCAGGGATCAAGATTTAAGGTGGTGGACCTTTGGTCTGACACAGTGCTACTCTCCCTGTATTTTACGAGAGTAAAATGCAAGTCAGTACCTACCTACAGAAAGAATAAAACTGAACAACGTTGTACCAAGTAATACAGGGCACAAACCTGCAACTAGTTCTGCATTGTGGGCAGCACTAGCAAAATGCAAGCCTGTGGTAAAGATCAGAGAGCTGTAAGGGGCAGCTACTCCCTGAGAGACAGGGAACCCCACTGAACAGTCAGCAGGACCAGGACCTCACTCACCAACACCCAACCCCACTGTACACGCACAAGGTGAACAGAACAGGGCCAGAGGAACATGTACAACCAGGCACAAGCCCAGCTAATAAAACAGCTTCTAACAGAAAAGGCTGAACTGAGAACTCAATCTGCTGCTCAGAAGCAGGTCTAGAGACCAAGAAAATAAATGAACTTACACACAACTCAAACGAACACTGAAGAGACTCCATAACGACCAAACAAAGCCAAAACCCTTCTGTAACTAAACAGAGACCATACCCAAACTGCAGATCAGCTTAAATAGAGCTCCTGGGCCCATGGACACAGGATGTGGGTGGAGACTCCAGGTGCAGCTGGTTAGATCAATTAAGGCCCATTAGTGCCCTCAGGGCCCTGACCCTGGAAACCAAACTATTCAGGTATGCTGGCCCTAAATCAGTCCTACAGAGTCATCTGGATCAGATCTCTGCAACAGACACAGCACCAGGCCAAGCTAAGAAAGGCTAAACTGATGCTGAGCTGAAGTCCTCCACAAACCAAAACCTCTGGGAACTACGCTGCAAAGACACTAAGCTGCTTTTTAAGGGACAGATTCGATCTAACCAGGCCTATCTTTTCTAGCTCTGCCTCCCTCATAGTGAAAGCATGATGCTGAGACATGAGCCCTGTCTGCTTGTGTGATTACAAAGCACGGATCAAAGCATGGACCTTGCAAAGCCTCTCTCACATTTGTTATTTCAGACTCCAGGGTGACGCAGGGACCAGCCTGCTCACAGGCTGTGACCCAGGAACCTCTGTGCTGCACTGATGTGGTGCTGTGCCTGCAAGCCCAGCTGAACCCAGGCCAACCACTGCTAATGCCTTTGGGTTTGTAATACAGACGATCAGATAAATCCCCCACAGCGTTGTTAGTTGGCAGCATCTGAAAGAGGAAAGTCTTGAACGACATGACTTTAATGTAGAAAGTCTTTAATTCTAATTGTGGTTTTGACAAGGACTTAGCCTTTCCTGGCCCTGGTACTGTAGATAGTATCTACCTGCCTGATTTGCACTGAAAACAGGTTAACGTTTGTAAGCACGGTGAACACAGAGAGTTTAAGTGTTTTACATGAAGTAAGGCCAGAAGGGACTATGGTTTCATCTTTGGATACCTATTACAAAGGCCCACTGCATTTATTCTAAGTGTTTCCTCTCAGGTGTTCCTGACCTGCGGTGGACAGCAGTTTGCCCCCAGTTTCTATTTTTACTGGAAATCTTGGCCCTCACATCGCTGCATGACTGCATGAGCAATCTAAAACATGAGTGCAGGATTATTGTGTTGTGTCTTGCTGGTAAACACTACATCTGGGAAGACGATTAATTGTGCGTGCACCAACCCAACATATTTGGATGCTTCAAGTCCACTGCACTTTTGCAGTAAGCCGTGTGATGCCAGAGGTCACGCAGTGCACACCTCTTCCCTGCACCTGAAAGAACACAAGAGGCTTGCTGAACTAGAGAAATTTGGCACCACTGTGTTCGCAGACTCAATGAGTTGAGCATTTCTGTTCCTTACAGACCTCACTGACAGGGCTTGGGTCGTGACTGTTAGGGTCCTGAGGGTGCCAACAAGCACTAATGGCCCTGACCAGCCTCACCTGGGACCTCCACCCCCACATCTGGGTGGAGTCCTGGAGCCCGTGGGCCTAGTGGCTCCATTTAAGCTCAGGCTTAGGTAGGCAGCCTTTCGTTCTCTAAGCTACGTTGTGGGTGTGTGTGTTTGGAGTCCTGGCTCTGGTCTTGGTTATTGTCTGGACTTCATTGCTAGGTAAGTACTGAGTTTGTGTTCAGCCTTGCTTTGGGCTTTCTCTCCTGCTGTTCCTCGCTTGCCTCTCTGCATGGACTCTAGAGCTGCTCTGTGCCCTTGCTGCGAGGGAGGTTGCAGACTGGTCCCAGTGCCCAGCTCTGCCCATCCTGCCACAGGACTGCGCCCTGTTGGTGAGGACGCTCCCCATGTTGGGGGCACATTTGGCTCTTTGCTTGCCTCACAGAGTAGTACTCCTGTCTCTTGCTAGCAGAGATAGAGCTCAAGATGCTGCACTGGCAAGCAACTGAGGTTTGCTTAAGTATTCCCAACCTGTAAGCCATCATTTTTGTGGAGAAAGTAGGGAAAAGCAAAGCTCAAATTCCTGAGTCTTGTTTAGGGAAAGCTCTGTACTTCTGGTAGTTTTGGTTATGGTTTGGGGCAAGTAAGCACACAACTATACAGATGTTGCTTGACATCAGTAGTTAGTAAAAACCAGAAGCAAGTCTAAAGCAGAAAAAACCCCTTTGTAATGCCTCCAGTCCAGAGGTATGACACCTGAGGGTAATTTGTGCCACTGTTGCAAAAGAGAGCTTGGTGTACAGCAGCATTTTAAGAGCACTGAAATCAATCTTTTCAGCAACCTCTCTAATGAGGATAGCTTACCTAATTTCAGCCTTGGTAATCTATTTTGATTAGTAAATATTTTAAATATTTTTCCAAACCCAAGCATCTTAAACAACAAAAAAAAACCAGGAACAATTGCTATTGATGAAGTTGCTTACTTGCTTGATTCTTTTTCTTGAAATTAGCAGTTCTGCTCTTTAGTATCTTGATTTTAATGTCTTCCCCTGTTGATAATTAATCTGTTATGGGAAGGATGATGTGGTGTCAGACATGAGTATAAGCTGGGCAACATTCAAATTGCTGATTACTTTTAAGAAGGAGTTACAACAGAGAAGTAAGTCACCAGAGAAATTCTGTGAAGGGCATAAACACTTCAGGGTAAAAAGATGAAGGGACAGCAGGGAGAATGTTGAGATTTGAAGGTGCAAATGAACTCCTACAGAAGCTAGTGAAGACAACAGAGCTTGAGAGTGCTCGGCTACCAGCAAATATTACAAAAAACTAACAAAGCTGTGCACAGAAAGTTGGCTGCTGAGTTCCTTTGAGTGTTGGTATATTTATGGAAAACATTCTATTTAGTTTTGCAATGCAAGTTTCTTACTGTTTTCCTGAACAGTATGTGCTCATAGGGCACACTTCCCTAAATTATAGGGCTTGACAAAGCATCTTCTGGAAATATCTTGCCTTTATCCAAAAGAAGTGACAGCTCATTTATGTGATGTTTTAATTTTTCTAGTCTAGAGGTGAAATTCTGGAAACTAGATGACTTTCAGCTGTTAGTGCAGGCAACACTTTCCTGGGTGAAATCAGTAGCTTAAGTTCCTACGGCTGGAGCTGTTAACAGAGTCTGGTTGCTGTGGCAGGAGGAGGCTTTTCCTGAGCATAAACTCAAGAGAGTACGAAGTGGTTGGAGGAAACTGCATCAACAGTGACTATAAAGCTTGCTTCAATAGCTCACAGAACACTTGCTTCTCCATTAGAGTCTTCTCAGTTATATTACAAAATGTGAAAAGGTTAAAGAGTTTTCTGCCATGAGGGACTTATTCCATATTTTCTGGAAGAAATGTGTCCAATTTTTTTTAATTATTGGAAAAAATGTATATTGTAACAGCTATTTCCCAAATACATAAATGACCAAACAGAGCAAAACAAAGTTTCCCTGATTCTGAAGCAAACTTAATTCTAAGGAATGTGGCCTATTAAAGGAAAAAGTGAATAATTTTTGCTGAAGGCAATCAGACACAGAAAGCAAAAGTGTTCCAGCAATTTGTTTGGAAATTGGTTCCTTTTACTTGTGCAAGCGTTGAGATCTGTTTGACTGCTTTCTTTACATTAAAAGACTGACTTTAAAAGAGGAGATCTTGGTATATGAAACACTTGAAAGCCAGAACAAGATATATGGGACAAAAAGTGTAGGAGAAAGAGGTAACTGCAGAAAGCTGAGAGAACTGCCAGCATTAACTTTCTCACCAGATGCCACCAGGCATTAGATGTGTGGTCTCACCAGACACCAGCATTCGGAGGGGGTGTTTTAGGTTTGTTCAAGAGCTGAGGACAAGTTTAAATGCCTCCTGGAAAGCCCTATATGCTGTATTATAAAGAGACATTGCAGAAAACCTAAGAAATTGCCCAAAGTACTGACAGCTGCAGAAATGATACTGGGTTTGACCTTTCTGATTCTAAAAATGTGGGATTTCTTTCTCCGTCTTTCTGATGTATTTTGGAGCTTGAAGTATGATAAACCTGAGTATGATACATTTTCTTTTGCTGAATATGAACCCATAGTCGTCGACAAGATAAATATGGATGCTCTAGCACGACGTTGAAGTAGCTGTTTAAATGCTTAAATAGCAATGAGTGTGTTTTCTTGTCTAGCCTAATCAGAGCTACTTCTCTTTCGGTTATGTGCACCCCCAGCTCTAAACATGCCTGTTTCTTGGCAGAGGCAGAGGACGGCGATGCTGGTTAACAAGGCGCAGCAAGTGATGCCCTGGGGTACCACAGTGGGGAGAAGCCCCCCAAGGCAGGGGTGAGTCCCCGGGGGGTGTTCAGGCGGTCCCGGGGGGTGTCCCGGCGGTGCCCGGGGGTGTGTTACGGCGGTGCCGGGGCGGAGCGGGCTGCGATGCGCCCCGCCCCTGCGGCGGGCGGCTCCGAGCGCTGCGGAGGCCGAGGCCGGCNCTGCGCTCCTTCATCGCCGGAGGTGGGTGCTGTGTCCCGCGCCCCCGCGGGCAGGCAGGGCCGTGCCCGGGCCCGTACCCGCGGGAGGGACCCGGCGCGGGAAGAGCCCGAGTGCCGCTGCCTGCGCGGCGAGGCCGTGCTCGTGTCCGCTGCTCACGCAGCCTGTTCTGCAGGGCAGAAGGCTCTGGAGTAACTCGGGGGAAGTTCCTTCTGCTGAGACCTCCGCCGCGGGGAGACACAGCGGCCTGGGTTTGTGTGAACAGGAAAAGTACGCTTCATTAAGGCTTTAGAGGCTTTGTAGCATCTAATGGAAGCTGTTTACTTGTCATTGGGGCTTCTTCGAGTTGTTAACTGAGCTAAATGTATTACAAAAATCCCTTGTTTAAGCGCTGACCTAAAGAACTTTTTGCATCCTGTCACTTTTCTGTTTCCCCTCTTGGAAAGGTGTTGCAGGATGTTGTGCCAAAACAACTACGGCACCCCTGGATCGAGTGAAGATTTTGCTGCAAGCTCATAACCACCATTACAAACATCTAGGTAAGATGGGTGCTGTGGGTCTCATTTTTGGGTTTACACGTAACGGGTGTAGTTTGGGAACACTGTTTTATCCAAGATAAAGATGCTCATCAGGCAGAAGGTTGTTATCTGTCTGGTCAGGCTCTGTGCTATGTTTTGTTAGTGTTTGAAAAGGAAAACAAAGTCTTGCGTAAGTTGTGGTGTTGGTCAGTGTGTTAGGGAGATGTCAAAATAATTCTCCATTAGGCATTTAAGAGCTAGGCTTGATCTTCCCTTACAGAATCCAGCAGGAGATTGGCTATCAGAGCTTGGATATTTCTGTAAAAGCTGTGCTGCAGGACTTACCAGTTCCCAGGGGCTGTGGGGTCCCTGCTTTTCAAATGCCAAGGCCCCCAGACAGTGGCGTGGCCAGCAAATTGAGCAGAACAGTGGGTTTGTGCTGGTGCAAGGTGCAGGAGGTCTGTGTTTGACATCTGGGTTGCATCATGGTGAGAGAACAAACTCACGTGTTCGGAACTGTTCTCTGAGGGCTGTAACAGTGCCCTCTTGTGCAGAGTATTTAAGGTATTTATGTCATATGCCACTGAAATGTTGTAACTTATGCTCCAAAATTTAAGTGTTAGAGTTGTCAATGAAAACAAATGTTTTGTTGGCTAATTTTACATGTAATTGTCTTGGAATTTTTAACTGAGACACTAATGTTTTCTAAAAGCTGGAAAAACAAATCTTGAAACAAAATTCACTGGATATATATTCACTGTGGCAAAAAGGGGTACACAAGTGATGTGTTTTATTAACACACACACATATGTATACACTCAAACCTGCAGTCTGAGAAGATTATTTCACCTAGGAAGGGTGAAATAATTGGTTTGAGATTGGAAATCCTCATTTTCTGTTTGCTTTGCAGCATGCCATAACTGGCAAGTAAATTCTTATGTTCTGTCCTGTTTGGGGTGTGAGATATGATGCTGATTATTTGAAATGTGTCTGACTTGAATGCATGCCCATATTACATGTCAGCAAAAGAGAATTGTGTGGATGAGGTACCTGTAAGTGCAGAGACACGATAGATCAGTTCATCGAGGTCCTCACAGCGTGTTTTTACTGCCCTTGTTCTGTCGAGTTGGTGCCACATGGATCTGGGAGAATGTGTTCTGAGAAATAAGAACAGTAACTCATCATGGCAGCATAGAGAAAAATTCGAGTCATGGCATAAGTATATTCAGAGTCATGTAAAAAATTTACTCTAAAGTAATATATTATTATGCAATAATATATTAACAAGCTGCAATAATGAATTCATGTTCTTAGAACCTCAGAAACGAATTAATGCTTGTTTTATTTAAATGTCAAGGAAAAGTTTGTCAGCTACTCTTTTTTTCTTCTGCCTGAAAGCAAGATAAATGTGTAACCCTTTTTCATGTTCAGCTCTGACATTATTTAGTGGTTGCATATGAATGAAATCTTCCTGAGTGTTGTAGTTTATTCCTTAAAAAAAAATTAGTCAATTCGATGGAAATTTTCTATAACTAATGTTTATAGTAAAACTATAGGTTTTGCCCAAACTTTGTGATCTTGCATTATCTCCCACCTATTAAAAGGGAATAGGATTGCTCCTTGTTGCAATTCTGGGACAAAAATTTGTAGGTATTTAAGTTGTAGGTAATGAGTCTTCAACTTGTTTACTTCCTCAGTGATGGCACCTAACCTGTAATTTAGCATGTAGCAACATCAGATTGCTTTCCCGTGGTTTTAGACTTGAGAGTGTGTCTGTATTTTGAGTTGACTGAACTGTGAGTCGGGCAGTTTGCTCCCCTCTGTGGCTGGCACTGGGTGCCGTGGGTGGGTGGTGGCACCTGCAGTGGGGTTGCTGACAGGCCAGGCAAGGCCTGAGTGCATCAATTCACCGAGTCTGGGAGGTAGGAAGGCTGATAAAACTTAACCTCGCACCTCTCCCTTCCGGCAGCGTTTGGGCAGTGAAAGTGGGTTCCCTGCTCTCCACAGTTACATGAGCAGCACGATGCAGCCTCAGCTTTCTGTGCTTTCTGACTGTCAGTAGGATTTGCTTGATTTTTTGTTCCTTCCCCCTGGTGTTAAATACCTTTTCTTTGTATTGCTGGCAGGAGTGTTTTCCACGTTGTGTGCTGTCCCCAAAAAAGAAGGTTACCTTGGGCTGTACAAAGGAAACGGGGCAATGATGATTAGAATCTTTCCATATGGTGCTATTCAGTTTATGGCCTTTGACCAATACAAAAAGGTAGTTGAATTTAGTTAATTTTCTTTTTGTATTATTATTTTTATTTTTCTGCCTGCAATGAATACAGACTCATGGAGTGATTGAAACTAACACTGAGACTTTTGTGTTTGATTAATTAGCTGCATGCCTTTCCTAGGGTTGCTTAATTTTATCTGAACCTACCCATTGAAAGTGTCAGGGCAACAGTGAAACTTTTAAATGATTCCCACTGATTTTGTGCTTTTTGTACCTTTGTATTGTTGGGAATAATAATTTTTTTTAAATCAAAATGTAATCTAAAGTCTGCTGCTGTTTGTATTGCTTTAAGGTAGCACTTGGTGAATAATGTAGGAACAAAATGTAAGATGGAACCTCTGTTATATTTGTGTGAGGTTGAAACTGCAATTCCCTTTCCTAAAGAGCAGATTTCAGAAGACTGATACAAAGAAGTAACTGTAATGGGTTTTTTGTGCTGCCATCATAAATGCTGTTGATCTGTGCGTGTTTTATGTTCTGTGGAATAAGAGACTGCATGCTGTGCTTTACAATGAAATGATTTACGAATCTGCAAATTTCAAGAAACCAGTTGGCATCATAGCAGTTTCCTTTAACTATTAATTGACAGGAAATGCTCATGAGGTTTTGCATGGATGTTCACAAGAAAAAATTCTTAAGATATAAAATGATCTTTGTGGCAGAAAGTGCTTCTTAAATACTGTCAGTTATTTGGTAAAAGTCTGGAAACTAATTTCTAACTTCCTTCTGGGCTGTAATGTGACTTAGGAAGTTGTTGCTCTGAGATGTTTGTCCTATTTTTCTCTTTTTTCTCTTGTTTTTTTTTTCCCTTCAGTTAAAAGTCATTATAGGGTGGTGTGCATGGAAGATAATTTGACTCTTCTCACTTTTCAGCTTTGCTCAGTGTTCGCTTGACTCTACAAGAATAGTTTTCGGTTTGCCTTCTTTCACACACGTTAATGATAAGTAAATAAACAATCCAGTTTCTGAAGTGAACAGTACACATAATTTCAACTCATTGTTTTGCATTGTTATTAGAATTTTAGCACTTTCATGTTTTTAATAAGAAATTGGAAACAGCAGCAGTGTTCAAAACAGTAATTTTAACAGTAAGTAACTTTAACAGTAATTAAGTGCTCTGGATTGAATTTGTACCATTGCAAAGTTCTTGGAAACTGCTACAGAGTTTGCATTAATGTGCTGATAAACTTTGTGCTGCGTTTCGCTGTATTTTCTGATATGTGACTATTGGAAATATTCTGTATTTTGTAGGTAATAAAGAAACAGCTTGGGATTTCGGGGCATGTGCATCGATTAATGGCTGGATCCATGGCAGGTATAGTTTTGTACTTGGATTTCAGACATGCCTTTTGCTGAAAAGCTAATATTTATTTAGAGGACGATTTGATGTGTAGTCAGGTCAAACTGTTGCAAATTTGTATTAAGCAAAAACACTAGTAAATGGTTACTGGGACGTGGTTGCCTAATTGGAATCTGTTTGTTAAGAGTATTCTTCAAAATATATTTCTGCAAACAGTTTTTTGTAGTGTTTATTATGACTTTGCAAAAGTGCCGAACTCAGTGTCCTCAAGACGAAGTGTAAAGCCGCAGGTTTTGGTGGAATTGGCTCATCAGCCCTCTGCCATGTCTTTGAGGCTGAATATAAGCCCACAAAAATAGAGAGACCTGCAGCTCCTTCCATGGGTGGGTTCTTTGGATTTTCCAGAAATGTCTGATGCAGGATTGCCATGATGCTCTTTAGCTTGTATATGTGAATGGTGAAACCCCTCATTGATCTGTGCAGTCAGAAAACCCCATCTCTGAACTGCCAGTCTATAGTATGAGTATTTGTTTTTCTCTTGCTAGTCATTCAGCCAAAAGTAGCTAAGAAAGAACAGGGGAAGGTAAGTGATAGTGGACTGATATTTTTTTTTAATTGAAGTGATTCATGTGCTTTTACTTTGTTAAATAGGCTTAATACTGTCTAGTGACAGTCCTTAAATTGTTATGGGTATTCATATTTAGCTTCCTTTGGGATAAAAATACTGGGGTTTGTTAATACCACCTTTAGTTAAACTAGAAAGACCTCATGAAAGTATTCTGGCTTTGTGTGGTGTCAGAGGAAAAGGAAAGAGAATAAAATGAAACAATGAGAAGAGTTCTAAAAACTAGCAAAGCCCATTTGGCAAGGTATGTTCTAGAACTTGGTTGGGTTTCTATCTAAAAAAGTGTGGGGGGGAAAATACACAGATTCCCCCCCCCCCATGTCTTTAACAGAGTTAAAGAACATTTTGTGGTTTCCTTTTTTCCCCAAAAAAGCTTATTAGCTTTGTCAGAGAGTGGGAACCTGACTTGCGGCACAGTGAAAACACAGAATAATCAGCTTAGCTCTGTCAGTGTTGGACATGCTGGAATTCTTAGCGTGGATCAGTTGATAGCATCTGGCATTGTTTTAAGTACCTTACTGGTTAAATCTGATTTGTGTGGTTAGAGTAACAGAAATAATGTAGTACTACCTGATCAAGTGAAATGCTTTATGTGGTGTGTTTAATACTCAGTAGTGTGGTTTGAGAGCTCCAAAGCTGAGTAGGTGAGCTCAACCTCAGGGTGCAGTGAAATGAATATATCAGTCCAAAATATATATGGTGTCACATGGGAGTGTCTTACTATTTGTTTACTGGTGGCATTAACTGCTGCTTGGGATATTCTTTAAACAATAAGAGGAGAGTGTTTATCTTGTGTGCCAAGAAGCTATAGAGGAGGAAGGAGGCACTAAGAAGAGCAGAGAGTTTGAAATCTGGAACAGAAGTTTTTAGGTTTACAAGCAAGAAAGGAAAGACTTTTAAAAGCACTTGGTAGTATTTCTTGCTTCAACTCCTGTGGCCTAGTTTCTTGCTGGCTCCAGTAAGGGCTATTTTTCTGTTTGCTCCAAGTTTAAATGACTGAAGGAGATGATGTGCTGCATGCAGCCCAGTGTTGGTGCAGAGGGGCCTTCCCAGTTCCATGGAACACAGTATTCTGCAGTTGGGAACAGATGAGCTGTGATTCCCTTTCTTTTTTTCCCCTCTGCACCTGGAGCCAGGCAGCTGTCTCACCACTGCTACTTAAATCTTACTTGTGTCAGGGTTTCCAACAGGACAGTGGTCAACAGACCTGAATCAGCTTCAAATGGGTGGGAAACATCTGAATATCTTTTGTAATTGATAAACAGGATCAAAAGCATATCCACAGGGAAAAACAAGGCTGTGAAGTTGGGAGTAGTGGAGAAAGAAAAAGGAAAACCCCATTGTAATGCATGTATTTAAGAGGCCAAGCTAAAGTTACTGTGGAAACTTTAACTCTGAATTTCCTGAGTCTTGTGTGATTCAAATTTCAGCTGTAACAGCTCATTAACAGATAAATGGTGTATAACTTCTTTTGAGGAAAGACAGAGAAATCATAGAGGTTAGTGGGGTTTAGGAAACAAAATAATCGAATAACATGGATGAACAAGTAACATCAAATAAAACATCACAGGGTGATTTTACAAATCTAAATATTCGCAGGATGGTTTTACAAATATGGCTATTTTTTAGTTTTCTAGTAGAAAAATCTGAATTAAACTACAGAAATGTGTATTTCCACCCCTGCACTTGATTAACTTCAAAATAACAAAGTCAAAAAGGACTAGATGTTATCTAGAGTAAACTCGAGTTCCATTAAGCTTAATACAGAAAGTATGGTTTTGTTCTTAGCTTTTTACTTCTAGTAAAAGTGATTGAAAAATAGTACTGATCTGGC
This sequence comes from Sclerurus mexicanus, assembly GCA_013396755.1. NCBI lineage: Eukaryota > Metazoa > Chordata > Aves > Passeriformes > Furnariidae > Sclerurus > Sclerurus mexicanus. The sequence continues at coordinate 602,730 of VWZF01002761.1, read as the reverse complement.
TGTCTCCATTGTAAATAGTATGTAATTAACATTTGAGTCAACATTTTAAAAGAATCTGTGTGGTCTATTTCTTCAGGTGGAGTTTGTAGAGAAACAGAATTATATCTTTGAGATATAGAAATATTAGGACTTCTAAATTAGTCATTCTTTAACCTGTCTGATAAATATTCTTTGTCATCAGCTGTTTCTCTGTATGCGTAGCTCCTGAAGCCTTGTTGTGTTCAGAAGATGCTTCCTGGATAAATTAATCTTTAGACTAGCTAAGGAGCGTATCTTCTGCAGCTCAAGGCTGTGACTTGTGCTTATCACTTTTTGAGCTGTAAACCTCTGAATCGCCTGGCAGTGCTTAATTTGATTGGCAGAGCTACTGATCAAGTACAAAGAGCATGATACAGAGGTCATAAAAACTTGTGTACTGGATATGCTTGCAGTGCCTGATCTTTGTAAATGTATTTCACTTGTGTGTTTTCTTGCTCCACATAGTTTTTTAATTTTCAAAGAAGGAAAATGAGAATGGAGGAATAGCAAGGAAATTAGGAGACAGAGATAAATCCCTATAGAGCTTATCTCATTGTTAACTCCCAGAGCCTGGGAAGCAAATCAAGGACAATCTAATTCCAGTTGTGCTTCACTGTCACTAAGTATTTAGTCTGTGTAACCCAGCATCTGGGTTACCACCCGAGAGTGGTCAAAGGTGCTTGAGGGCAACATGGGAAGTGAAGAAAAGTCTTTCCTTGGGTTCTGAGTCAGCATTTGCAGTGAAAAAGTCTGTTTTGAGGAAGTGGCTCTTTGAAGGAGGGAGAGCTATGTTATGATTATTTCAGATCAGACAGCAGGAATTGCAGTATCTTTCTCTTAACTGTTGAGATACTTCCAATTCTGTCCTGTTTAACCAACCATGGGAGAGATTCGTGGCTCAGCTATCATGAATTGGAATAGATTTTTGCTTTTTCCAGACAGAGAATCAACCTTAAGATGCTGGGGTCTGACTTCTTGTAATGCCTATGATATAGGAAGCAGAGATGAGATTAATAATTTTGTAGATTTTACCACAGTGGCTTTGTGTCCCAATGGTGGTTGCCCTTCCTCCTAGAAAGGACAGTCTCTGCTGAGCCCCAAAGGAAATCCTGCTCCCTTGTATGTGCAGTGCTTCTCCCAGTTGCTTCAAGAAAGCATACTTTTTGGCTGATGTTAAAATCCCAATTTTTCTCAGATTCCATGGCTAGAGGATTTAAAAAAACCCCTAAAACTAAAAAAAGCTTCTATTTAAATCCTTGCTACTACTAGATACGTTTTTTCAGGGCTTTTTCAGATTTTTTTTAATTGTACTATTTTTGAACCATGTTTGCTAAGTAGTGCATTCCCCAAGCTCTTGGTTGGTTTGTTTGCTAGTCTTTGTTCAGACAAGTTCCTGGATAGATACCAGTGCATAATTGGAAAGAGGGGTAAAATTGTCTGTTTTCTGAAGTGGGATGATTTCCCTGTGAACTCTTCAGCTCTGTAAAAGTGCTTCCCGCCCCGCCTCCCCCCCACTTTTAGTTTTATTTAAACTAATCGAATTAGTCTGTTTTATATTTCTGGACATCTCAAGGCAATCCATTAGGAAAAGGCTGTAGACTGAGGGATTGGCCTGCATGTAGGTCAGTAGAAACAGTTCTAAAGTTTGTGTTCTGAAGCTTCCAACTTTTGAACCCTATGGGTGAGACAACATCAGAAATCAAGTGCAGATGTCTGCTCTTTGTTCAGAGGAATTGTCCAAAATCTGAAAAAGAGATGTTTTTGTCTTCTAAAATAAATTACTTGTGGGAAACTCCAGAAAGCCACAAACTTTGGTCTCAATTGACTGTTGACCAGTGTCAGATTTTTGCATAGGGTGGTTTGTTTTTTCCCCCCCCCGTCTAGTACTGATATTTTCTGTCAGATCATTACTAGAGTTGTGGGTTTTTTTGTTTGATTTTTTTGTTTGATGGCTTTGGTTTGGGGGGGGGTCTTTCTGTGTGTGATTCCCCCTCCCCCCTTCAGACATAAGTTATGAAGATCTTGTTTACGGGAGTTTTGTTGTTGGTTTGTTTGAGGGTTTTTTTCCTAATTCCCCTGTCATGGTTTTCTCTTGACCTTGTGGAAAGGAGGAGAAATGATATACCTACAGAGAGAGATATCAGTGAGAGACTATTAAAACTTTAGAGGAAGTGAGAATTTCCTGCCTGCATAAAGTGTGCTTGTCTTCTGTAGGACCAATTTTTTAAAATGATGTTTAGCTAAATCAGAGCAGTTGCTGGAAAACACTGTCAATTACAAAAGTTTTTGCTTTCTTTTTCTCCTTTTCCCTGTTTTGGGGTTTTTGTTTGGTTTTTTGTGTTTTTGGTGACTGTGGTGTACCAGCAGAAAACGACCTTTGTTTTCAATTTGTTTGACGGTTTTAACTATTCCCTTCAAAGAATTTGTCAGTCATTGAGTGGTTTACCTCAACAACTAGCAGTTGGAAAGAATTTCTTATTCACGTAACTGTTGGAATTGATGTTTTCTGTACTGGAGTTGTGCTTTCAAAATTTTAAGTTGGTCAGCATCTAAGCAGTTATGTAGCAGTACAAAACTGCATGCATTTTAAGATTTGATTTTTTTTTGGTGTCTTAAGTCCAGAAACAGCTTTTCTGGTCAGTTTTAAAACAGAAGAGCTGGTGTAACATGAGCTATTAGAATGCAGTATTGCAACACAATTAAGTATTCCTCATCACTATGACCCTAGGTCTATTTTAATGTTATTAGAGTATGTTTAGTATGTCATTAGAAAATGTTTAGTATTTTCAGATGCAGTAGATACAATTTGGTGTGATTACTGGATATAGATATGTGTATCTGACACAGCATTTTTGAAATTAAATGTGCAAATTTGGTGGTTTGATTTTTTATTTTTTAAATATGGTAGGATTAGGTTTCATGGTTGCAATCCAGTAAAGCTGATGCACTTAACTAGCCTGATTCTTAGGAACTATGGACTTCAGTAAGATTGCTCAGGTGAACACAATTAGGCCCATAAATTTGGGGAAAATCCAGGCCTAGGTGTGCTGCTTCAGTGAACACCAAGTTCAAACATAAATCCTTTGTGTGTTACTGAAGTTAGTGTTCCTGTTTGCTGATTATAAATGAGTTTTAAGTGTTTCTTTAACAAAATATTTGGTATATGCTGTTATATTCACTGCCACAAAAGGAAATTCTGATTTTCAAAATAATCCTAGAATCAGATAAGGTGTAGGTGAGTTTTGTTTGCTTGTTTTGTTTTTGTTTTTAATAAAGGTATTACAGCAGTGATTTGTACTTACCCTCTTGATATGGTTAGAGTTCGTCTGGCGTTCCAAGTCAAAGGGGAACACAGGTACATGGGAATTATCCATGCATTCAAGATGATTTACACAAAGGTATTTTTTCTTTTAATCTTCAGTCCTGTCAAAACAAAATATACTTTTTAAAGAATGTTGTACTGCATTGCACATAGCGGCTTGGTGGAAAATTACATGACTTCACCATGTGCACTTTGACTTTTTTTAATGTAAAAAGTTATCTGGATGCTTCCTCCTGCTTAAGCTGCCAAGCTGTAGCTAAGGCTCATGTACGTGGGAGGTCAAAATCAGCAGAGAAGTTGCTTTTCAAGAACAAGTAGCAAGGATAGCAAAAAGCTTTGGGGAGGAGGGCTATGTATAATGCATAACTGTCTCCAATTAGGGTGCTGGATGTATAGCTTCCTCCTTCATTTTCACTTTCCTGTCTCCTATAGAGCCAGGTAGTTGTGCCCTAAATTCTTGAGGCATAAGGAACAGAACCTGCTGTTAGCTCCTTGGTAGATGGTGCTAGTCAGATTGCTGCCACGGGACTCCGTATCAAGTCATGTAACTTGTTAAGACATTTGTTGTGTTTCTTGCCACAAATGTTCCTGTATTTTTCTTTCCAAGGAAGGTGGTTTTAGAGGGTTCTACAGAGGGCTGATGCCAACTGTTGTAGGAATGGCACCGTACGCGGGTAAGTTATAAGTTAAAAACAGACTGTGGCTGTCCTTCAGCAGTTGCGTGCACTCCTGAATTTACACGATAGTTGCACACCCAGTTAATTAGCTTCTGCTCAAATCACCTTCAGTGATGCTCCTTAAAAAGCAGCTTGGATAGTCAGAGCCTAGCTTTTCTGACATGTGGAGTTGAGAGGGAGAGAAGTTAATGTGCTTCGTGTTTTCCCCCAAGAAGGCATGAAGGCTCTTTCTCTCCACAGGCCGATCTGTGGGAGCCGGGCGCTCTGTAAGTGGAGCCCGAGAGCCTCAGGGTTGGAGCAGAAGGGCCCAGCTAACATAGCTCGGATTTAAAAGAAGAGACATGTTCCTCAGTTAAAAAGATTTTGGGATTGTTCTTGACAGTGGTGCAGTAATTTAAAACTGTCTTGATTATTTGGAGCGTTCTTTTAGCGTTATGTACAAACACAAATTCATTTGAGCAGGAATTACTGTAGAAGTTCAAAATAGTTTCATGTTGTAATTGCAGCTTTTTGTTTATGATGATGCATCGACAAATAGTTTGCTTTTTTATGAAAGTACATAAAATTAAATTTCCTTTTAGGTTTTTCATTTTTTACCTTTGGTACCTTAAAGAGCATTGGACTTGCTCAAGCTCCTAACTTGCTTGGACGGCCTTCATTAGATAACCCCGATGTCTTAGTTTTGAAAACACATGTAAATCTGCTGTGTGGTGGCATAGCTGGAGCAATAGCTCAGACGATATCGTAAGTTTGGGTATTGGGTTGGTTTTCCTCTGTACAGCTGTTCATTCTAAAGAGACTTATCTGAGAATGCGATTTTATCTAAGTCCACTTACTAGTAAGGTTTTTAAATCACCTTAATCAGACACTGAAATTCAGTTATTTCCTCTTTCATTTACTAAATTGCTAATTAATCTTCAGGGTCTTTACAGATATGAGTCAATTAAACAAATTCAGGCAAATCTCCTAAAATCCATTGGAATCTTGTTTGGTAACAGTCTTGTTTCTTAGCTTGGTTGATAAACTAAGAAATTTTGACTATGAATATAATTTGCAGAATTTTATTATTGCAGTTTGTTTTCAAATCTATATGTAGCCTGTGAAGCCATGGGATAAAAAAAACAAAAAACAAGTCTTAGAGATTGTATTTGGCATTATTTTTTTTGTTATTTTGCTTGCTTTCTCTTTTCTCATGCTGTCCTTTTTGCATTTTATTTTGTCCATAAATTTAGTGGACTTACATGGCATCAGTTTTTCACTAAATCACTGCATTGCAAATATAATTTTTTATTAATTTTTAAACTGTTAATTTTATTTTTGATGCAGGTGTCTTCTCCCTCCAGCATTTTACAGACTATTTTATACTGTCATCTGGTCTTCATCTTATCTTCCTTACTAGTGCCAAATGGAATGTATTAAGAGCTCTGGTTTGCTGGTTTTGGTCGTGTAGGAAAAGTCTCCGTTTTGGAGAACTTTCAGCTGTGTTGAGAATGTGAGCTGAATTCCTGACTCACTGGAAAGGGAGCTTGGAGGTTGCACGTGGACTTCTCTGTGTTTTTGTCCAAGCAATATTCAGACATCCTCACCCGTGTGGCTGACCTGCTGTTCGAATCTCTTCCCTGCAGGTATCCCCTGGATGTAACTCGCAGGCGAATGCAGCTGGGAGCGGTTCTCCCGGACTCGGAAAAGTGCCTGTAAGTATTTTCTTTTCATCTGTAGTAACTGAATTCCTGGATGTGTGAGCAAAGTTCAGTTCTTAATTTTCAAGTTTAAAAATGAGAAAACAATAAAAAACCCCCCACCCCCAGACTACTGTGTTCTTGATTTCTTTGCTCTTTTAATGAGGAAGTTTCCACACAGACCAAAGCTGCCATTATCAATCTGGGTAATAAAAATTATATGAAATCACAGTGGCACCTTTGTTATTGATACTGTTTGTATTAGAAACATTTTCTTTTTATTTTAATGCCACTTTTGAAATCTTTAATATTACCAAGATACCTCAAAGAGAGACCACGTGCTTCTGCTGAACTGAAATTGTTTCAAAGTGTATTTCAATGGTGCAGAATGTTTCATAAGATAATACCCCCACGTGGTAATTGCTGTTCTACCCGTAGACTCAGAAGTACCATAATAACCTTAAAATCATAATAGTATTAAATCAGGTCTCATCTTGAAAAACTTTCTGAATTTCAAATTGCCTCAACCAAATTCAATTCTGGGACAGTTTTCTCTTTCTTGCTTTCCATCTTGTGGAACTGTGTATGTCTGAATCCAGTGTGATACAGCGTGAACCTCCTGCATGGAGAGTTGGATCTTACTATAACAGCAGCCTGAGTGACCTTTCCCAGACGACCTTGATGTTGTTTAACTGTGAAGGTTGCTCTTTTCCTGAGCAGCCTTTACTTTTTTTCACCCCTTGGCTATTTTCCACTCCTGACACTTCTAAAATAAAAATGTTTTCATTGCTCTTGGTGTTTTACTTTCTGCATTTGAGAACTAGTTTTACAGACATGAAGCTTCCAATTTAACAATATTACTGTGACTGTGGAGAGAGCTGTGCCTTGAAGAGATATGTGTGTTTAGAGGATGAGAGGATAAAGCAAGTAGGGAGTCTCAAAGTTTTGGGATGTGTAGAAGGTCATTTCCAAGAGCTTGCAAATATTGAGCACCTCAGGCATTTTTATTGCGCTTTGCATTTAACATCTGTTTGCTCAGTTTCAATGTGAGGAAAATTTCTCTTTGCATATACGCTGCAATTTCTGCTTTTAATAAGGTCAAATATACATTTAAATTCCAGCTTTTTCTGAGAGAAAATACTAGGTCTTTATCACGGTGGCAGAAGCTGCACACATGCAGGATGTGGAGTACAGGGCTGAACATGAGTTTCATAGGCAGAGCTTTAGAAGGATGGGTAGTATGAGTGAGTGCTCCAAGAGAATGGGGATACCAAGTCAAACACTGATGTTGAATGCAAGAAGTGGGTGCTGCATTGGACACGTGTTTTTGTTGCTCTGTATTACATTTGTGAAAGGAATTGATGCTTCCCAATTCCTTCCTGCCAGTTAGACAACAGACCATGTGCAGCCATTCTGGTGTAAAATGTGTTCTTGTGTCTTTTAGGGCAGGTTTGTTCAGAGTGACACTTGCTTGGCTGGGACTGCACTGTCCTCTTCCAATTCCCAGCCTTGGCACCCAAGTTCATTGGTGAAGCTCAGGCTGTCTTCTGGGTTCTAGGATGACTGTAATGCTCAGCTATGTGGAGTCCCATGGGTTTTTCTCTGTAAATCTCTTAAGAACTAAGTTAAAATAGTGTCTTGTGTTTGAAGAAAGTGATTTTGACTCAAGTATGTGTATCCAGTAATGATTTGAGTTCTTATTTTTCTAGTACAATGGTGCAGACACTGAAATACGTGTATCAACAACATGGAATACGAAGAGGACTATACCGTGGTTTATCTCTAAATTACATTCGCTGTATTCCTTCCCAGGCTGTGGCTTTTACCACATATGAACTTATGAAACAATTCTTGCACCTGAACTGATTCTTTTCTTTAGAAGACTTTTCTGTGAGAACTACACTACCAATCCTCAAATTATATTGATGAATAAATTACTTGAAGTTAAAAAAGTGCTCTATTACTATGGACTTGCTCTTGTCTGCCATCTTTATTTGCCAAAATGCGGTTAATTTCCTGGAGTCAAACCAAGTGACAGATCAAAATAAACATTAGTTAGTTCTAAACACTTCATTGCACTCGATCTTCTAGGCTTCATTAGATTAATGCTAAGGATGACACAGTTTGAAAATTACACCTCCATTTTATATGGGTTCCAAGCAGTTAGTTATTGAGCTTTATCACCATTCCAGGAGTTATTTGCTGCTCGTTATGCTGCTTTTTAAGCTAGTAATTTGGAATCTGTTGTTCTTTAAAAATTAAATGAAATAAACTGATTTGAACATAATGCAATGATTCTGGTATTCAGATACTTGCCAGGTCTGTAGAAGCTGAACCCAGCAGACCAGAATTTAAGCATCTTTTCCTTTACAAGTTTCTGTATACAAGAACAATGCATATATCTTCAGATTGGGACATAGGAAAGTCTCTTCAAGCATTTCAGTAAAAATGTGTGTTTAGCAGTATTAGAACTCTTGCAAGTTGGAAGCCAGTTTCTTGGCATCCATTCTATTTTAAAAAGTGCTGTGTGTACACAAAAGCAGAGGGGCTTTTACAGTGCTGAGTGCTAGAAAAGTTCTCCTTAAAGCAGGTAGCAGGAACCTGATCTTCACAAGGCTTTTCTGTGGAGCTCAATGTTCTCCATATGGTTTGTTGAAGGCTGAGTATGTCATATACTTTGCAGTACTAGCCAGTGTCAACAGGTTTTTCCCTACCTGAAATGATGGTGACAAATGAGACTACCTGCTGCTGCCTTGACTTGTTTAGGCACGTGGACCACATCCAGCCTTGTGCAGAAGAGCAAATTAAGATTGTACTGGAGTCTGTAGGTGTGTGTGTGTGCTGTTTCTGAAGTATTGGTATGCAATAGAGTATGATACGTTTTCCTCCTCCAATTCCTTTTCTGGAAGGAATTATTTTATACATGATCTGCTTTGGTACTCTTGATTTTACTCACTTGATTCAGGAAACTGTAAAGCATTTGCTTTATGTAAGTTATTTATTTATTGTAAATATTTTAGCAATGTCTTTTAAGACTTGGCAACGGTTGCATTAAGTGATGGATGTAAGATTGATTTGCTTAATTTTGACAAATTTAACAAACTGGAATTTGAGTTGAATATTCAATAACAACTTTTCTGGCTCAATCTTTCCCCCCCAGTTTCTTAAAAGTATGTATTTCTTTGATATTCACAATGTAGCTATGGATGGAGAATGAGATGTATCTGAATTTATTTTATTAAAAGTTTTGAACTAATGTCCTTGTGTGATCTGTATGTGTTGCAGCCAGAAGGAATGCATGCTTCTGGAATTATCTGTATGTTTGTCCTTGTATGCATAACATTGTTATTCTTAATTAAGAGACAACAAATAAGATTTTTCATCTGATCTTTAGTTTCACTTGAAACTAACCAAAATCACAGTAAATTTTTACCTTTAAAGTTCTGGCAGTAAGGATAAATCCATTGTACTGGAAAAAAAAGTGCCTTTTTTTTCCTCAGTATTGTTTTATTGTGTGAGCAAATAAGCATCTTCTTAGATGCCAGTCCTTTGTCATGTTAATACTGTTAAGGATGATTAAATTTATAGAGTTTTACATCTTAGTTTCACTAAAAGGGATGTATTTGAGGAATGATAAGCAGTTCTTATTCAGAATAAAGCAGAACCCAGCATATTCACACTTAAAAGAACATAAGTGTCCCTTAAATAATTGAGTCAGATATTGAATGTGAAAAACAGACCTAGTGGATGGAACCATGTTCTATTTTCGGGATTAGGTTTTCAAAATAAAATTTAAAAGTATACCAATAAATTTGAAAGAAGGAGGGAGTTAAGAAATGTGATCTTTTAAAATTTGTATATTTGAAATTGATCCTTCTGTTGGAATGTCCAACCATGGGCCAAAACTATTATCTTTGCAGCAGAGTCTCATGCTGGTTTTTCCACGTTTGTCTACGTTAGATATATAACCAAACTCTTAATACACCCTCTCCTGATACTGGGCTAGTAATCTGATATTTATCAGTCATACTGATGTACTAAGAATAGATATAATACCTGTGTCCTTCAATCTTTGCCAAAAGTGGTGGTCTCAGATCCAGAATGCTTTGCTGCGGTGGTGGTCTTATGGCTAAAAAAAAAGCAAGGAAGAGAAACCTGCGTATCTGAAACTTCAGTACCATTTCAGAAAGCCTCTGCCAAATAGCGCCAAATGTAAAAAACGCGCCTTTCTGTGAGGAAAAGCTGGACTCTCGGGCTGAGATTGGCCCCCAAGTGAATTAGAGGGCACATTGCCTCGTGGCACCGCACCGGCAACAGAGGCAGGGCCGGGACGGGACAGCCCTTGGCAGGGTGGAAGCGAAGGCCGCGCACGGCTGACAATGACGCGGCTCTTGCTCCCAACCCTCACAAACCCCCAGAGCTGTCACAGCCCATAGCCCTCACAGCTCTCCGCAGCCCTCACAAACCCCCAGAGCCCTCATAAAGCCCATAGCCCTCACAGCTCTCCGCAGCCCTCACATAGCCCTTATAAACTTCCATAGCCCTCACAAACCCCTAGAGCCCTCATAGCCCTTGTAAACTTCCATAGTCCTCAAAGCTGTCCGCAGCCCTCACAACCCGCCCCGGCCCCCTCAGCCCTCACAAACCCCCATGGCCCTCACAGCTCTCCGCAGCCCTCACAAACCCCCACGG